>JACEIK010002556.1:0-94402 GCA_018107945.1 Datura stramonium
CAATCAATTCTGAAAATTTATAGATATGTTCAACAAATAATCTATCAATATACCGCTTGTGGATGCTTTGGTGCAAATGCCAGGACACAAAAAATTTATGAAGGAACTTTTGCAGAAAAAGAAGGTGGTAGATACGGGCACCGACAAGGTGACCCATCATTGTAGTGCTGTGTTGACTAGCAACCGTGCCCTATAACTTGAAGACCCTAGGGCATTCACCATTCCTTGCACAATTGTCTTATGCATGTTCAATAAGGCTCTATGTGACCTCAGTGCTAGTATAAATCTCATGCCTCTCATGATATTCAAGAAACTCGGGTTAGGGAGTCCCAAACCTACCTCTATAAGTCTGTTGATTGTGGATTTGTCAATCAAACGACCCATTGGAGTGCTAGTTGATGTTCTTGTGAAGGTGGACAAATTCATACTCCCAGCTGATTTCATTGTGCTAAATTATGAGATGGACATCGAGGTGCCAATGATCTTTCGGTGACCTCTACTAGCAACGGTAAGGGATTTAATTGATGTGGAGCTTGAGAGCTTAAATTTAGAGTAGGTGATAACGAGGTCACCTTAAATGTATGTCAGCCTATAAAGCCCCCAGATGAGTTTAAGGTTACTGTAGTGCTCGATGGTAAAGATGAGCATTATAAATCTGTAGATGTGAAGAGTGAATTGGAGGATGACCCACCGGAGTGCTAGAGATTGGAAAGGTGTCCATCGTTCCATGACGTTAACTAAGGCGCTTCTTGGGAGGCAACCCAAGCATTTTTATCTTGAGTATTTTGATATTTTGTTGTTTTTGATTTTGTAGGTAGATTGGATGCACAAACAATGGAGAAGAAGAATAGGGCAGGCATGGCGTTAGACTGGCGAAACGTCGGTGTACACATTCAAAACACCACCCTATTGCAGGTGATGAATAGAATAAGGGGAAAGAAGAGAGGAAATCAGCGACTTGCCGGCGGAATGCTGACACCAATCTGCGAACCTCCGGTGTAGCACTGCTTCACACCAATATACTTGGAAGTTGGGGCTTACTCAGTGATCCAACCGACGAATCACTGGTGCCAATCCGCAAACTATCGGACAATCGCCGGTAGGTTAATAGTGTACTGAAAGGGTAATGGGCACCAGTATTAGATCCGGCGAATTGCCTGTCCCTACCGGTGCCCTTTTTCCTGCAAAATCATTAAGGTATTTTTGTAAATTCTAATCTCCTATGTCCTAAACTACGTCATTTTAAGATCTGAAGGAGTGTTTTAGGAGGGTTTAGCATATATCAAGTTATTAGGCGCGGGTGCAGGTAAATCCATCTTTTAAAATTTTGACTGCTCCATCGATCGAACCAGACCTAGGTATTTAAAATACCAGTCAAAACCCCTCCAAATCCCCATAAACCCTTTCTTCCACCTTCTCATTTCACCATTAAACCTTTTTAACTTCCCCATACACTACCTTTCCACCTTCCCGCTATTAAACCCACCTTTTCACCTACCAATACCCTTTTCTCCTTCTCTTCTTTAAAACCCACACATCATTCTCCCCATTTCATCACTACTCACTTACCTTCTCACTAAACTAAGGCAAGAAATAGTTTTGTGGAACTCCGTTATAACGCTCAAATATATTCCTCGTTTAGAGAGAGTGTAAGCGATCATTGTATCAAAACAAATATTTCCGACAGGGTCGAATGTCACATAGACTAGTGAATGATTTGCGCAAGCATTGTTTTAGAAAATTTGAATTAATTCGCACCAATTAAGGAAAATAAAACAAAACATTTTGGGGGGAAGAATAGAGTTAACAATATTATGGATTTCAAACCAGCTTGCAAAAATAGCAAAATAACCAAAATTGATAGACAATAATGAGAGAAGACTAGAGGTGATGTAGATGGGGTGCTAATCAAATAAGGATATGTTAATTCATCAAATCATTGCGAATAAGTGTAAATAACCTTGGGAAAGATGCATCCTATGCTTTTCCACCTCGTAGATGCCTTTTCCTTGAGTCCTTTCGAACCTCACGACATAATTCAATTAGTCCAATAGAGTGCAGGTTAATAGCTGAGCTATTTATAGCCATCAACTACTAATTAGGATTATGAACATGGATTTTGTCTATTTCTAGCCCAACTCCACACAATCACATCCATTCCCACCATCAAGTTCTCTCCCAATACTTGAATCCTTCTTTTTATAGCTAAATAAAGTAAGAAAAGTAAACCGACATTTGTAACTATGAATCATCAATTATAAATTAGAGAGAACTCAACAGATTTACACCAATTAAGCAATATTAAGATGAATCTAGCAATACCCAATCTAATTAAGGACCCATCATCACATACGTCTAGTTGATGATTTAGCTAATCATGATTAAGAAACTAAAGATAGGGCTGGACATATACAAAAATAGGGCAACCAATCTCCTCTTTTTCCTGTGTTGGACATAATTGCCCCTGTTCAAGCATTTTGTCACTTGTTGGCGAGCCGAAAGTTTGCTGGTTGCATTTCGTGAACCACCGTCCATCATCTGCTACACATCCAGTGATTCTCCAGGACAATTCAGCGACACCTTCAGCAATTCGACGACCTTCATCCGCGATCCGCAGTTCCATTTACTCCTTGGTCTAGAAAGTGCAGGCATTGGTAGGTGATTTGATCGGTGAGTCACCAGTTAATGTGTTACACCCCATAAAATTCCCGACACATAGATGGCCTATTCGCATGTTGGTTAAGAGTTTTTGAGTGCCACACATGCTAGAAAAAGGTCTGGGAAAAGACCAGATAAGAAACCTGTCGAACCATCGCGGAAGGAGTCGGGGCAGAGCCCCTCCGCGATGGCAACGTGTCACGGAGGGGGAGCCTCCGCGTTGGCTCCGTGACGAAGTGCGAAACCAAATAAGAAACATCCGAACTACATGTGAAGTCAAGGTGAGCCTCCATGATGTGGCATTTGTCTGAGGAGCCTCAGTTGCCGTGATACGTCTGAGCTGTCCTGGCAAGTATATTGAGCCTCCACTTCGGTTTAATTCATTATATACTTTATAATTTCGAGAGAATCGCGAGAAACAGATAGGGTACGAAGGTTTTGGATAATTATCGCTCGATTACGCCGATAGTCCAAATTCAAATTAACCTCGAATCTGAGGTATTTAGCAACAGGGAGAATTCCTACGGTTGGTTTCGCAAAATTCGGCCGACAAATCATACGTGCTACCGGGCTAAGGTAAGTGGAATTGCTCCAAATTAGTGTCAATGTGCTCTAGCCTTAAAGTGAATATTTCTCCGCCACGGACTTTAGAAATAGCAAGTTTTTGATAGATCTTCGATACAAGCCAAAGTTTTGGCTATAAATATATCAGTGGCGTTTTTTTCTTCGAGAATATTGGTGTATTTAGTTCTAATTGACATATATGTAAATGCGGTTGGGAGAAATAGGTTTAGATGCGAGCGAGCTTCGTCCAGGTAGTCGATAACCCGAGGTTAAGGTATGTAAAGCCATTTTCTTCGGCAAGTTATTAACTTTAGCCTAGTATAATACGATAAACTGGTAATAGAATTCTGGAGTTGAATAATGAGTTTTGAGCCGGTTAGGTAACCTGTTTTGAGTCGTTATATGTTATTCGGTCAGTTAGTAAACGAGCGCCAAATGGCGGTATCACCCGATTTCCCGGTATAGCCCGATGTGTTTTAGAAAGCATGTTTTTAGAATAATATGACATATATTCGAATAAAAGTTAGTAAAGTGAAATCGGAACGGACGGATAGTATCTTGGCTACGAATTAGCCATACGGTCGAGATAGTATCTTGGCTACAGTTAGCCATGGAGTGAGATAAAGATCTTAGATTGAGTATAAAGTAGTATGAAATCGGTATAACCGAAAGGAGTTCGGAATGAAATCAGTCAGATAGTATTTTTCGGTTTAAACATGCTTGCTATATTTATGTGCTTATTGAATGTTGAGACTTGATTGTGTTGTGAGGCACCCTTTTGGCGTCTCGCCGCCCCTGAGTTGGCGCGTAGCCAAGCCTGCGAGCGGGTGGGTTTGCGTCACTCCAAGGAGTGGCATGCCGACCCGATTAGGATGAAGATGGGATGAATATTCCCCATATCAGAGGCGTCGACATTACGGGCAATTACCTGTTGCGCATGCGCCCAGGAGCAGACCGGATACGATTACGATTCTACGGATAGCAATGCAGAGTCCTCCGGACTCGGACACGATTATTTATATCGAGAGAGGCCATGGCAGGAGCCGGGGGCCGGGGGCGGTAGAAGTGCTAAGTAGTTAGTAGTGAGTGGAGTGACTTATTTTTGGTTGGTTTTGACCGGGTAGAGGTATATAGATTGTCAGTTGGTTGGCACCATCAGAAACATGGGGGTTGGCATTGGTTCTTGCTTTCTATATATATATATGTATTTATGTGTTATATATTAGTTAATAGATAGCAGGCCGCTGACAGCAGTGTGCGCTGCCCTATCACAAGCCTGAAAAGTCATATTCACTTACATCGGTTCTTACAGTTGATTCATTTCCTACTATTGAGTGCTTTAGCGTTATGTTGTTATTATTCAGTTGTATTCAGTTGCTTTGCCTTTTCGGTGCAGTGGTCTTGCGGCGGTCAAGTGTTGCATTACCTCTGGTACTCATAGACTAGGAGGCGTCCCTGCGATTTTAGGCCGACATAGAGTCATCGGCTCATCGCCAGGAGCTTGATATTCGAAGGTGTAGTTCATTTCCTTCTTCCCATTTATACGGTATGGGTGGCCAGGGGCCCTGTCCAGGCTCCATTTATCGATACTCATAGAGGCTTGCAGATTGTATATACCTCTCCACAGTTGGTGCGGTCATGTGAGCCGTGCATCTTTGCTTTTTGCATTGTTGATTATGTTGGCATTAATGAGGCCATAATCGATTATGAGTGACCTTGCCGGTCACGTAGTTATCTGAGTATTCTTTTGTTGAGTCACGAGATGACTAGAAGCCGGCATGAGTAGCCTTATCGGCCATCATAGGTTCCCCCTTTATAAGTATGTTTACGGTTAAGTGAAATTATATTTACAGTGGCTATAGGCCCCGATCGGCGGAGAGGCTGTATTTACAGCACCGTTGTATAGCCCGTTGTTTCCGAAATGCGAGATAGAGCTAGCCAGGCACCAGAACGTGCTTAGGCTCACCGGTGCGATCCCGGAGTCCTTCTAGGAGCACCGGAGTGCCCGATCCTTACCCCCCAAGGGCGGGGCGTGACAAACTTGGTATCGGAAAGCGAGGTGTTCAGGGAGTATTTTCTAGTGGTATAAACACAGATGTCTATGGATGTGTGCACCACATACTATAGAGCGGGAGGTTACGAGCATGATACGATGGTTACTCTTTATTCTCATTAAGTCGTGCTATAAAGCGGTATAGTATAGGGTTGAGTCCTAAAACTTATGTATTCTTTGTCTGAGATAAAAATGGCGGACAGTGACACCCTTGCCCAGAGGTAGGGTGGAATACGGCGGGGAGAAGGCACCGACGGAGATGCCTCGGTTTCAGCTCAGTCGGCCGATGCGAGGGCGATATAGAGCTTCATCACGGCCTCTCGAGTCCCCACATCGGGAGTCATTTGGCACGACACCGCCTCCGATAGCTCCTGTACCTACACCATCGAGATCGGGGAAGTTCGGAGCGCGTGGTTATGTTGGCCTGAATGATGGCCACATGGCGCCGGTGATTGCCACTGCGCGTGAGCCATCAGGTGGATCGCGGAGTTCGAGTCGGGGAGTTTTTGCAGCACTAGGTCACCCACCGATTCAGCAGGTCGAGACCCCGGCGAGACCCCGAGGATTTCTAAGATGAGATGTAGAAAGGGAATTTTAGGGTTATGCATGTGACCCCTACGAGAATCGATTGAGGCACATGAGTGTTTCGGTTGCGGGAAATAAGCTGTATTATGGTACGAGAGTTGGGAAAGGTCTCGAGGAGAGATGTTGCCCCTCCGACACAGTCCCGGCTTCTCGGGAGGCCTTCTGGACCGTTACATGCCCACGGGAGATGCAAGCTTGACCCGGATGGATCGATTTTGCATTTGGAGGCCGAGGCGGAGCGTACAGAATATGCTTTACAGTTTTGACTCCTTAGCCCGCTATGCTTCGGCTTTGTGGACACTATGCCGTCGAGTTCTGAGTTTATTATGGATACGAACCCAGATTACATTGAAGCATGCATGGCGGCTACGTTACGAGAAGATATGGATATTGCTAGTACGAGGCCTTTGCCGGAACCATTTGAGGGCCTTAGATAGCAGCAACAGGGCGGTAGGCAGAACAAGCCGGGAAACCGGCCCGCGAGCGAGATGGATGAGATACGAAGGAGAGTTCGAAGGACCCGGGCCTCGGTTGCTTGGTCAGCCCCTGACCCACTCCGCCTGGCCACGGCCCGAGGTAGATTTGTTCGTCGAGGAAGTCGATGCAGTGGCGGAGTTCTCCGAACAGTAGATTTCCACCAACGAGAGAAGGGGAGATCAAGAGCAGATTCACACCCCCACCCTGCCTAATTACGGCCGAGCCCCTCACCTTTGGAGCTTGTAGATATGGCTCCTCGGGGTGTTATATTTGCGGGAAGGAGGGGCTTGCCGGATGATGAGAGATTGTCAGATCCGAGGGCAAGAGAACAGAGATAATCAGGACAGGGGATCCGCGGGACACGAGCTCCAGCGGCCTCGACAGGCGTAGATCCTCAGGCTCAGCCTGCAGGTACAGGCTCAATCCGTACCTATGCATTACCAAGGAGACGGGACTCAGGCGTCTCCCGAGATGTAGTAACATTAAATTCATGATGACTATCTGTTCATGCCCTGCTTATGTACTGATTGATCCAGGGTCCACTTTAACCTATATTACCCCATTTGTGGCACGAAAGTTTAATGTCGCACCAGAGTTATTACAGCAGCCCTTTTCGGTATCACACCGCCCGGTGACTCTATTAGCTATGAAATTTATAGGTAGGATGTACGGTAGGAGTTCTTGTCCTTCCCTGTCTGATAGATGCGAGTAGAGCTAGAAATGATTGATTTGATGCCATAATGGTAGCGGATTCGAGTTATTGCGACATTCTTAGCGAACTAATGTTGACCAAGAGCAGGTAAGGTCCACTCAGAGAGGAGCGTGCGAAGTGAAAGCATTTAGCTCTATAAAGACAGATTGTTTCCCACCTTGGGCGAGAAATTATTAAACAAAGGATGTTTGTTTACTGCGTCGGGGTTTAGGATGTTCGGGTAGAATCTCCGACACTCAGTTTGTTCCGGTGGTGAGCAGATTCCCTGATGTCTCGAGACAAGTTACAGTATTTCCCCGAGAAGAATGGAATTTTGCAATGAACTTTTTGCAGGCACTTTCGGCCCATATCAATTCCTCCGTATGTCGTATGGCTCTTACGGAGAACTTAGGAGTTAAAGGAGCTTGAGTTGAAAGATTTGCTAGATAAGAAGGGTTTCATCGGGCCGAGTACTTCACCGTGAGGTGCGCCGATTCTATTTGTGAAAAGAAAGATGGCTCGCTCCACATGTGTATAGACTATCGGCAATTGAATAAAGTTACGATGAAATAAGTATCGCTCCCCGGAATATAGATGATTGTTTTATCGATTAGGGGGCCGGATATTTCTCCAAGATTGACTTGCGGAGTCGGATGTCAGCCAGGTTCGAGTTCGTAGAAGAGACATTCCAAAACGGCTTCAAGACCCGATATGGACACTTCGAATTCCTAGTTATGTCCTTTGGGTTGGCGGAGTACTAGCAATATTCATGGACCTAATGAATAGCACGCCCGGACATACATGGACACATTCGTGATAGTGTTTATTGATGATATTGGTGTATTCTCGCTCGAGCGAATCACCGAGGCTCATTCTGGACGAGTGCTCCAGATTCTCAGGGCCGTCAGTTATATGCTAAGTTCTCCGAATGTAATTCTCGCTGACTTCAGTAGCCTTCTTGGGAGCTGTGTCGGATGCGGTATACGAGTTGACACGCGAGAAAATAGAAGCCAGTCAAAACATGTCCCTAGGCCTACCACTCCGACCCGAAGTCCGCAGTTTTCAGGGGTTAGCAGGATATTACAGTTCTCTACTATGGCAGCACCTCTGACTAAGCTGATACGAAACGTAAAGTTTCGTGGATAGAGGCATGTGGCAGAGCTTCAGGGAACTAAAAGACGAGATTAACCTCCGCCCCGGTGTTAGCATTTCCAGAAGTTACAGAAGGTTATTCCGGTGTGACAAGAGGCGCATCGGGCGTCGGGTTGGGTTGTGTTGATGCAGCATTGTAAGGTGATTGTTTATGTCGGACAGGCGAAACATGAAAATTACCACCACAACTGGAGTTAAGCGCGGTGATCCATGCCTTAAGATATAGAGACATTACTTGTATGGCATCCATGTGGATATTTTCAGATCATAAGAGCCTACAATATATCTTCACCCGGAGGGAGTTAGTCTGCTGACGGCATCGCTGGTTGAGTTATTAAAAGATTATGACGTGGATATTACATATCATCGGGAAAAGCCAACGTAGTAGCGAATGCTCTCGACCATAAATCCATAGGAAGTTTAGTATTCGGCCAAGCAGGCGGAGTTGGTCAGGGGAGATACATCAATTAGTAAGCCTAGCCGTTCGTATGTGAAGCGAGAGGACAACAGATGGTAATTCGAGAACCGCCGTGTAGATCATTAGTTGTGGAAGTAAAGAACGGCAATATGAAGATCTGACCTGATCCGGCTGGGGACGGGGAATTCGGGGAAACGCAGATTTTTAGATGGCCCGAGGATCGTCTTTATGATGTAAAACCGCCTCTTGTGTTCCAGGATATTTCAGGAAGCTCATGACAGTTATGAGCAGGTACATTACTTCGCTATTCTCTCCACCCGTGTGACGAAAATGCCATGATATCAGGAGAACTCTTTGGCGGCCGGGTATGAAAGATAAATTGCAGTGTGATGTCTAGCGCCCACTTGGTGCAGCAGGAACACCAGAAACCGAGCGGGTTAACTCAGGACATATTTGTGCCTCTCACAAATAGGGCTTGATGAACATAGGATTTTGTAGCGAGATTACCCGTACCGAGACATAGGCACGATTCTATATGGTGATAGTTGTGAGTGGCAAGTAATCATTTTGCATGATGAAAGCTATTTTCTCGGTCGAAGATTATGCAGGTATATCCGAGAAATAGTTAGATTACGAAGGTACCGGTATCTATTATTTCGAGCCAGAGGAGCACAGTTTATAGCTGGGTACATGGAGTCATTTCGGAGAGGTGCAGGAACGCAGAATTAATTTAGGTACAACATTCCACCCTTAGATAGATGGACGGGATGAGCACTATTAGGACTCGAGGACATGCTAAGGCGTGCGTGCTGGAATTTTTAGGTAGGCTAGGGACAGCATTTGCCAGTAGTGAATTTGCTTATAATAGCTATCCTTTCGGCTATCAGGATGGCGCCCTTCAAAGGCATTATCTGGGCGAAAATGCAGATCGCGGGTTGGTTTGAAGTGGGAGTCGGCGCGGATTGGGCCGGACATTCAGCAGTCGAGGAGGAGAAGGTAAAACTTATCAGAACGCCTACTGACTGCAGAGCCACCGAGAAATCGTATGCGTGTGCGGCGCGAGACCTAGAATTTGATGTGAATGATAAGGTATTCTGAAAGTATCTAAAATTGAAAGGGTGATGAGATTGGCAAGAAAGGTAAGCTCGGCCGAGGAGATTTGTTGGGCCTTGCTCAGTTAAGTGAAGGAATTAGGCCAAGTGGCATATGAGTTGAACTTGCCTCGAGGAATTAGAATCGTTCATCCGGTCTTTCATATCCATCTTTGAAATGCATAGGAGACCCATCGGCAGTCAGTCCGAGGATATCCGAGTTCTGGAGAAGAAGTGGCCTATGAAGAGAGTTCAGGTAGCTATCTTAGACGGACAGATTCGTAGATTGAGAACTAAAGATATTGCGTCTGTCAAAGTACGTAGGCGTAATAGGAACCGAGAGGCTGACTTGGGAGGCGAGGACGATATGAAATCCAGATATCCTCACTTGTTCAGCCTAGTTAGGCGACAGGTATGATTAATATTGTTATCTTATGCGGTGCCATATAGTATATGTATAAATGAGAAGATCGATTTTAATCTATCATGTGCAGATACTATAGTATTGTGTGGAGTACACAGCATTAAGGACTTTTCGCATTTCGGGGTTTTGGGTTAGTCCATATTCTGAGGGAAACTCTGCCAAAATTTTCTAGAAATCGATTAAGTAAATTGGGAAGTCCACATAGATAGAAGTTTACATTCGGGGACGGAATGTTCTTAAGGGGAGAATGTTACACCCCGTAAAATTCTCGACACATAGATGGCCTATTCGCATGTTGGTTAAGAGTTTTGAGTGCCACACATGAAAAGGCTTACAGGGAAAGACAGGATAAGAAACACCAGTCGAACCATCGCGGGGAGCCGGGCGAGCCCCTCCGCGATGGCAACGTGTCCTGAGAGGAGCCTCACGTTGGCTCCATGACATGTTGGCCTGTCAGGCCCAAGTATATAAAGCCTCTCCACTTTGGTTTAATTCATTATATACATTTTCGGAGAATCACGAGAAGCAGAGAGAGACGGTATGAAGGTTTTGGATAATTATCGCTCGATTACGCCGTACAAACGTAGTCCAGAATTCAATTAACCTCAGATACTAAGGTATTGAGCAGCAACGAGCATTCCTATGGATTTAGTTCCCTTGAAATTCAGCGAGCAAATCATCGTGCTGACCAGGCTAAGGTAAGTGGAATTGCTCCAAATTAGTGTCAATGTGCTCCTAGCCTTAAAGTGAATATTTCTCCCTTGTGGACTTTCGAGAAATAGCAAGTTTTTGATCGTCTTTCGATAAGCCAAAGTTTTGGCTATAAATATATCGAAAGTGACATTTTCTTTCGGGGGGCATATTGGTGTATTTAGTTCTAATTTGACACCTTAATAAATGCGGTTAGGAGAAATAGCTAGAGTGCGAGCCGGGCTTCATCCGTAAGTCGGATAACCCGAGGTTAGGTATGTAAAGCCAGGTTTCTTCGGCAAGTTAGTACTCTAGCCTAGCATAATTCAGTGAACTCCGTAATAGAATTCTCGAAGTTGAATAATGAGTTTTGAGCGGTTGATCGCTTTGCCTTGTGTCGTTATAAGTATTCGGTCAAGTTGTGCTTGAGCGCCAAATGGTGAGTTATCACTTGGACTCGAGTATAGCCCAGTAAGTGTTTTAGCAAGCATGTTTTTAGAATAATATGACATATATTCAAACTAAAGTTAGTAAAGTGAAATCGGACGAGACAGATGATATCTTGGTTATAGATTAGCCATCAGTTAGATGATATCTTGGCTACGAATTTGCTCATACGATCGAATAGTATCTTGGCTACGAATTGTATGCAGTCGAGATAAAGATCTCGAGATTCAGTATAAGTAGTATGAGAATCAGTATAACACGAAGAGTTCGGAATAAGAAATCGAATTCCGGATAGTATTTTCAGTTTAAACATGCTTGCTATATTTATGTGCTTATTGATTGTTGAGACTTGATTGTGTTGTGAGGGCACCCTTTTGAGCGTCCTACGCCGCCCACAGGTTGTAGTGTCTTGCTTGAGCAGGTGGGTTTACACTTCACTCAAGTGGCATGCCGCAGAGTAGGACGAAGATGGGATGAATCTTTCCCCATATGGTGATGAGCCTTCTGATACAGTGCTGTTGTGCGCATGCACCAGGGCAATTCGAATGCGATTCACAGTGACAGTCTGATGCAGAGTCCTCCGGACTCGAGACACAGTTATTTATATAGGCCACCACGCCTGAGCCGGAGACCCAGGGGCGGTAAGGGTGCTCTCGTAGTTAGTAATTGAGTGGAGTGACTTATTTTTGGTTGGTTTTGGCACGGGTAAAATTATTAGATTGTTTGATTGGTTGGCACCATCCGACATGGGGGTTGGCATTGGTTCTTGCTTACTATATATATATATGTATATATGTATTTATGTGTTATATATTTGTTCAATAGATAGCGAGACCGCCACAGCAGCAGTACGCTCCACCTTCCCTATCCACGGCACGAAAAATCGATTCACCTTACATCGGTTCCTTAAGATTGATTATTTCCTTCTATTCGAAATTGCTGAATTATCTTGTTATTATTCGGTCTTATTCGGTTTGCTTTGCATACTCGGTACACGATGGCAGCGCCCGTTGGGGCGGCTGCATTGCACCACTGCGGTACTCATAGACGAGGGAGCGATCCCTCATGATTCCGGTGACATAGAGTCATTAACTCCTATCATCCGGAGCTTGATATTGAGTGTAGATCATTTCCTTTTGTTGTACAGTATGGAGTAGGTCGGAGCCCTATCCCGACCATTTTATCGAGTACTCACCAGAGGCTTGCAGATTGTATATATACCTCTCCATGTGGTTAGTTGTGCCGTCGTGTGTGAGCGTGCGTCTGTTTATTATTTAGCATTGTTGGTCATGTTGGCCGTAGGGCCATAATCTGATAGTAGTAGTGACCTTGCCGGTTACGTAGTTATACATTATTCTTTTGTTGAATTCTGAGATGACTAGACAACATGGTGGCCTTGGCCCACATAAGGTTCCACTTTATAAGTATGTTTCGTTAGCTAAAATTATATTCTGGTGGCTACCTCGGCCCCGATCGGCGGAGGGTGCATATTTACGGTCGTTATATAGCCCGTTGATTTTAGAAATCTGAGATAGAGCTAGCCGGGCACCGGAACGCGTGCTTAGGCTCACCGGTTAAGCGATCCAGTCTTCCTAGGGCACAGGTGCGATCCTTACCCCCAGGCGGGAGCTGACATAATATCCGCGGCCGCTGGTTGCGGGTGTCTTCAAGTCGGTGGTCATCGTTATTCCAGTCGGCATTTGCCAGTTTCCTCTGGTATAAGCACTGTTTTCACACGATTTCATCTTTTTACCACTTCTTTCTCTTTCTTTTCGACATTAGATACTTGCACATAAAAGGAAAAAAAGGCATAAAATTCATCTAAATGACTTGAAAACTAAACTAAAGCTCATGCTCAAGAGCCTAATGAGTTGGTAAATTATCAACTCAGCACAAACCCCCAAACTTTAATAATTGCTTGTCCTCAAGTAATTCAATTCTCATCAATTAAGAAACATGCCACTCCACAAGAGTTTAGACAGCAATGACCACCAATCATGACAACCCAAAAATTGCTCACTAACTCACTGAAAAGAAGCAAATTACAAAGAAATCATAGAAAAATATCACAGAAACATTTCAAGAAACCACCACAATTCCAAGAGCATGATTCACAAAGGCTTTCATTTTTTTTTTCAAACAAGGGCATGGCTTATCCCGATGAAATACATAACATCAATTCATAATCCACTTCACATTCAAATCTTGCCATAGTGCTCACTACTCATGCCTCAATCATGCCTTTACCTTAATGCAAGTGTGTCCTCAAAAGGAATGATATCATTCACCAAGGAGATAATCCCTTTTTCTATCATGAATTAGCACATAAGTTTTAGAAAAAGATAGTCACACTCACTCTCCCAAAGAAATCTTCATGCCATATTCGACCCATAAACACCCATCCTTATAGTTCACCACTAATGCTTAGGACCTTCCTCAAAATCAGTTTGGACTTGCGGGTCATGATGAAGGCTAAGGAATTGGTAAGACAATTATTTTGTTTCGACTAGATCCTCGTGAATATTTCAACCCTTCCCATCTAACCTTTTTTATACACAGCTTTACCTTATTCCTCCATTAGAAGCCATTTTTCTCTTTTATTGTTCAAAGATCTTCCTGGTAGTTCCTTTGGCTATCGCATTAAGCCTTGTCTAATCAAGAGGTAACACCATTCCACTTCTCTTTTTTTTCTTTTGGTATCTTTAGGTACCTTAACTCATCATTTCATTCTTTCTTTCATAATTTGGTGTTACCTCAGATTTATGCTGCTTATTTATCCCCCTTTATTGAAAATCCCCCAAAACTTGAAACTTTTTCCTCTTGCACATATTTCCTTATCTCCCTCCTTTTGAGCCCACATTTTGTTTTTCTTTTTTCATTCGCTTACCACTAGCAAGTAGGAGGATTAGGTGCCAAGAAGAGGCAATCAAGAAGGGACATCGACTTGCCAATGGAGTTTCCTATAATAAATAGTTCAAAGGCTCAACATTGGCTAGAATGAAGAAAGACATTTTTTTGGAGGTCATTTTGGGTAGACTAACTAGTCAAATGAGATCCTAAAATCATGTTCTAAGATATCTACCTCTATGATTTTGCCTTGGGTCACCCTTAGACAAGTTCTAGGCCGAAGCTATGCATGAAGTTCAAAAAAGGTCCTTTCCTACAAAAAGGCATCCGCCTATAGATTCCACAAAACTCGTTATCATCAGAAGATATTAATTCAAGACATTAGAGTATGAAAATTCATAAGCCAAACAAGGAATCTACAATGTATGACAAAAGAGTGCTATGTTTCTCATTTCAAATTCCCCCAAAAAAATTTCATATCCTGTTCATGCCACATTTCAAGAATTTTTGGTGGTATCTCTCAAAACAACTCCATAGTATACTCAAGAAAGACATCGAATTTTACCTTAAGAGAGCCGCCTCACAATCTATACCGGGAAGTGCTAACCATATTTGACAACAAAGGAAAAGAAAGAAAATGCACCTTGGGAACTAGAGGCGTAGTGATGAAAATCCTTGGAGTTTAGTTACTATTCTACTATTTACATAGGAGACCAAAAAGAGTTTGGGTTACAGAACAACATTTGACGATTCAAAGCCAGGACCCATTTTTCAGCACTAATATTCAAAATTATTCATTTCATTCGTTGCATCATGGTCTAAACTTCCCCCAGAATAAGATATACACTCCACAGCCCCACTTCAAATAGAACGTTTGCCCCTAATGGAAAGAAAAGACTTGACAAGTTGGAGGGGACTTCTTGAAAGAATAGTTATTGGAAGAGGGCCCCAGGAATATGCTTCGATGCATCTCAATACCAAGGCATCTCCAGATGAAGTCGACATCAATAGATCAGGTACAGGAGTTCCAATGGTTTCCCAAGTCAAGGACCACCCATTTTATCAGTAGGGTTTGAAGCTCATGACCATGAAGTGGTATCTACCCGCTGGATTTCCAGATGGATCTTTGCATACGGTGAGCATTGGAGGCGGTGGTGACTATGATATATCTACCTCATCGGACACCATTTCGATGGTATACACCCTTTCCCACTAATCATCAGGCGGTCTTTTGGATACTCCATTCTTATATCACTCATGGTTAGCTCAGAAGGGGTTGGAGTTCTTTGGAAGGTGGATGTCCGTGAGTGTAGCCACATCCTTCATCAAATCAATCACTTCATTTTCTAAGACCTCATTTATGCTTGGCCCCTCAACTTATCTCTAGTAGGTTGTATGGCTTTCTTAATGGCTTGTTGGATCATGGAAGTGATGGCCTTGGATAACTTTACAATCTAATGTTCATGCACTTGGTCCATTTATTCTATTTTGAGCAAGTAAGTTGGTGTGGTGGTGAGGCCTCAAGTTGCTTAGATAAACCTGTGGTGTGCTAGAGGCATAGAGGTGGTGGTTGAGTCTTGTTCTCTATACCTTTGGATCTCTGTCAAAGGCACAGGTATCATTATTAGTTTTGGTGTCCAATGTATTTACACCATCAGGCAGCACCATTTTATCCAATGGCGAGAACAAGGGCATGAAGCCCGCACACACAACATACTCACTTGCGGCAAGTATATGGCAATAATGTGGCTGTTGGCAGCGCTTCTTGCAATTGATCTACGGGGATATCTCCAACATTGATGTATATGATCCGTAATGTAGGCAAAAGAATTGCAACTTCAATTAGGACTTCTGTTGTATGTTGGGAAGGAATTAGTAGAGCACAAACCAAATCTAGCCACATCTGAACTGGAAATTTTAGATCATAATGATTAATGTCAGTGATTCTAGAGATGGCCCACTTTGTGGTTATTTATCTCCCTTGGTGTACAGCTACCTATTGGACATGGTTCCGCTTTATCTTCCACCTTCTTGTGTAATGCTGAACTTGGATTTGGATTGGCTTAGCCCAATAGAGGGAATTGATTGCTTCTATAGTTATGGGCCCCCTCTTGTCCATGCACCCATACAGACGGTAGACATGGCATTGTATCTGTTCAACCCTTGTATTTTAGGAGGCTTTATGATAACGTCAAAATATATAATCTTCATTACAAAGATCAAACAAGGTCGTTGTATCAAAAACAAATATTAGAAACGGATGTCGGTCTTCAAGATCCATAGGGACTAGTAAATGATATGCACAGTGTCATTTTGAGAAGTGAATCTAGCTGTACAACTTGAAAATAACATGGAAATAAACATTTTGGGGGATATTGACATTTACAATAGAAGATAACTTCAAGCAGCTAACTAAGACAACAAACTTACCAAAATTGTTGTCAACATGAAAGACTAGAGTTGTAGGTGTAGATGATATGCTAACTAGATAGAGTCATGCTAGGTCATCTCACATGAGTTCAAGTTGTGTAAATAACCTAAAGAAAGTGGGCATTTGATGCTTTCAACCTCATAAATACCTCTTACTGGAGTTGTTTTAAACTACTAGACAAAATTAAAGCACCAGATGATTTGGATTAATAAATGCACTAATTTCTAGATATTAACCATTAATTAGGGTAGTAATTTGGCTATTTCATTCCCAATTTCACAATCTCACCACCATGTCCACCATTAAATTCTCTCCCAATACACAAAAATTATTCACTTTCAAGTAAAAATCAAGTAAGAACAATTAGACCCACATCAACAACAACGGATCACACAATTATAGATTGGAGAGAATTTAACATATTTATAGGTAAAAATATTGATATGACTCTGTATTACACACTCTAATTAAACGCCTTCTTTTTCTGAGCAGGCGTTTGTGTAATGTTTTCAGTTAAATTCAAAGGCACACTTAACAATAGACTCATTGAATTGATGACAAGGCTGGCAAAATCATTAACTAGAAGGTATTATGAATACTTAATTAAGTGGGTATTTCTAGAGTCATCTAAATATTATTTTGCTTGTGTAAATCTATTAAATTCTCTCCGATATATAGTGAACTTCCATTGTTGATGATGTGGTCTGCTATTACGCGATTTTGCTTGAAAAGGTGATATTAAGGAGAGAATTTAATGGTGGACATGGAGGTGAGATTGTGAAATTGGGATGGAAATAGAAAAAATTACATTCTCAAATCTTAATTAATATCTAATAACTAGAAATTAGTTGCAATATTAATCAAAATATGATGAGATGATTAATTGTGTCTAGTGGTTTTAAAGAACTCTACCAAAAAATCAATTTATGAGGTGAAAACATCAGATACCCACTCCGGAGTGAGCAGCACGAACTCTTGAGATGACCTATGGCCGTATCTGAATAGCACTATCATCTACACCACACCTCCTGTCTCACGTGTCAACAACCTTCGTAATTTTGCTATCTTGGTGCTAAATTAAGTTATATTCTATTAATAATCTCAATCTCCCCAAAATATTCTATTATATTATTACAAATATTCAAACTAAATTCAATTTCTCAAGCTTATTCATTCATTATTCCTATGGGATTCAACCTGACGACATCCATCGGGATATTTGTTTTGATACATAACCCTCTATGCTCTTTATGCGAAGAATATAGCCACAACATTATCAAAAAATGGTGTCATTTTCAGGACTGGCGCTTGATACTCTTGTGTTAATTGTTAACTTGAATTAGTCTTGCACCGTAAGGATTTGACATAAAGTTGTTGTTCATGTTAGGATAAAGTCATATGAGTCATCATTCACAAGCAAGGAATATCTTAGTGGAGGGTAATATGGAGCATGAGGAAGATAATCCGATGATGCTCGAACTCGGGGGATCCATTCGCCTACCGCCTCGATAGAATTCCATGTTTCACGACACAAGTACAATGCTACATTGCTGCAAATGAAAGGACTATTTGGGGAAAACAATGTGATGATGCAAATCGTCACTTGAGAGATTTCTTGGAGATATGTCAGCCTTTCAACATCACAAACATAGGTCAAAAGAGTCGATGGGTTAAGGCTCTTCCTATTTTGCTAAGCAGGAG
The DNA here is from genome assembly GCA_018107945.1 of Datura stramonium. Lineage (NCBI taxonomy): Eukaryota > Viridiplantae > Streptophyta > Magnoliopsida > Solanales > Solanaceae > Datura > Datura stramonium. The sequence continues at coordinate 18,230 of JACEIK010002556.1, forward strand.
AGGCAGCAGATGTGGTTGGAGCTGCCTCACGGGTTGTATCACATCTTGGAAAGAATTAACCAAAAAATTTTTGGTTCATTTCTTCCCTCCGTGAAAATGTTGCAGCTGACGGATGACATCACAAACTTCAAGCAGAGCGGGAGAACCATTGCATGAAGCATGGTTGCGGTTCAAAAAGAAGGTTTCCCTTTTTCCAAACCATGGCCTCCACATTAGTGCTTCTCCAAGCTTTTACACGAGCTCTCGACTCAATCAACAGAAATCCATTGCCAACAATTTAGTCGGAGGAGGGTCTATTATGGATCAAACATATGGTTTAGCTAAAGCCCTTTGGCCCTCTAAAGTTGAGAACGCCAAAAGCCAACCAGGTGGCGTACGGGTAGCTCAAAAATTGAAAAAATGTTAGCAAGAGTCCTCCAGAAAGTGTAGTCGCCCGGCTGTCGGGGTCCAAGAAATGGAAAGGTGAGGTGTCTAATCTTGCCCAGATGGTGAGCTCTCATTTAACCTCCATTCAGCATTTGGAATCTTAAATGAACCACTTGTCCGCTCAAATGAATCCCCGAATGAAGAGACACTCCCAAGTGATACAATGCCAAACCCGAAGAAAGATTCAATGCATGCATATTGTTACTAGGAGTGGTAAATTTGTTGGAGATGCGAGAGTGAAGCCTAAGGAGGTTGTTGTTCATAAATCAAATGAGGAAAATAAATTTGACAGGTGCTAAAAACACCAAGTAGTGGGAAAAGAGTGAAGATGAAAGTAGGGGAAGGATGATCAAATTCCCTAACATGTTGATGAAGATGAGGTAGGCATGAAGGCCTAAAATGATGACAAAATTAGTCAGTTCCACCCCCTTATCCACAACGGTTGGTTAAGAAAAGAAGGACGATCGAGTTCAGAATTGGTGACGTGTGTGGTACAATTAATATCTCTAGTTGTTGGATGCCCTTCTTCCAAATGCTAGGATACCAAATTCATGAAGGGTTACAGAAAAAGAAGAAGATGGTTGATGCAGGTAGCGAGGACACACCATTGTAGTACAATGATGATGAGCAATCTTGCCCTAAGGAAGACAGAACTACAATCCCTTGTATAATTTGGATATTTGTTTTTAAGAAAGCACTATGCTATCTTTAGTGAGAATAAATTTATTACCCTCATCATTTCAAGAAGTTTGGACTTGGAAGCACCAAACCAACATAAATGAGGTTGTTAATGGCGGATCATTCCATAAAGAAGCCTGTGGGGGTATAAGAAAGATGCCTTTGGTGAGGGTGGATAAATTCATTCTACCAGAAACATTTTAGCAGTCCCTTGATTGTGAAATGGATCTTTGAAGTGCCGATTATTTTAGGAGACCATTACTTTCCACGAGATAGAGCTTTGGTTGATGTGGAGCTAGGAGGCTCAAGTTCCGGTGGAAGTGAAGAAGTCACCTTCAAGGTGTGTCCATCAACGGAAACTCTAGACAAGTGCAAGGTGATGCGGGGTATTGCATGAGGAAATGAGGAGAGAAAAGTTTAGATGGAGAAGTCAAGGTAGGAGATGATCCTTCAAGAAAGGTGCTAAATGTGAGCTACGTCCTACCACGACATTAATTAAGGCGCTTCTTGCGAGGCAACCCAAGTGTTTTATTTGATTTATTTTATGTCATTGTTGATTTTGTAGGACCAATAAAGTGAGAAGCAAGGAGAGAAAGCGCAAAAACAAGGCAGGTAACACATTTAGATAGGAAAATCATCGATGCGAGATGCACAACCTTCACCATCCTAATACAAGAAAGTAGAAAGATGGTAACATGAGTGATCTTCACAGGAGGCCGAACCGGCGGACCACCGATTCGAGAATCGTATGCTGACGTCAACCTCACAGAAATTTCAAGCACATATTACATGGCAGCTGGGTGCCCAGTCCATCGGCGGAACACCGGCCCCCATTCATGAACTATTGGTCTATGGCTGGTTTTGTTCATAGTGGAAATTACCAAGTTAAATTACAAAAGATAAAGGCATCTAAGCATCGAATCATATCGATGATTGTCAGTGTAACGTCGGTCGAAGCATGGGTTTTGTTTTAGAATCAAATAAATATGGACCCACGGCCTAAAAATCTCTTTGAGCCACCCTAATTTCTCTTTTTCACTTTGACATTTTACCACAAACCTTTTTGTATTCCCAATACCACATGTAATACCCCAGGAGCCGGGATAAACCCGGGCATCAAATAAGAAAAAAATGCGGAAAATGTTACACTTGATCTCAGACGAGTCATTAGACGACCTGTTGAGGAGACCCCACAAGTTGTCGAGGTGGCTTATGGGAAGGTTGGTATTTGAGAGTTAAGGGTCCCCACGGGCATGGGAACGACTCGTGCTCAGCCACCACGAGAGTCGTCAAGTCCGTGGGGTATGGTTTAGGATTTAGTGGATGAGGCGTGTACTTGAGCAAAAATAGGCAGTGCGTTACCGGGGGACAGTTGTCCTGTCCTCCGTTAAGATCCAGGTGAAAAATTCTGGTAGGAACTTGATGAAACGACCCAACGACTCATTGTCCCTAGTAACAGAGTCGTCGGGTCACTACATTAGGGTCTCGGACAGATGCTCACGTAGAGATTAGTATGGGCCTTCTCATAATTTCTTACACTCTTAAGACCTAAACTACATCATTTTGAGGGTGGTATGGGTCTTTTAAAAATCGTTTCATGATAAACCTAATTTGATGCATGTAAGAGTAGAGGTAAGAGGAAAGGGATTCATGTGTCTTCTTCAAGTTCTTCAAGCTTCCATCTAGGGCTTTCAAGGGAGTTAAGAATCAAGTAGTTCAAGGTATGTGGGGGAATGGGTGGTTTAGTACCTACCCATGCCCAATTTTTCCCTCATTGTATGTTTAATACCAAAAGGCTTGATAAGATTCATAACCCAAATGCATGATTCTTCAAAAATAGGTATGAGCTTATTTAGCAGAATGTATAAACTTACATGTTTCAAATTATTGGGTTGTTTCACTTTTTCATTAAATATTTGATGATTAATCTCAAAGCATATGTGCCCAAATCATGAGGATTTTTAGTGAAATTCGATTATATTGATTCTAAAGAATGATATGAATCTTTAAGTTTTTAGCATGTTCTCGATTACCCATGTTATTGTGATCCTTATTTATATAAATCTAAGCATTTTAAATATGATTGAAATTATGATCGAATTGCCCACATGTTGTTTATGATTCATGAACTATGATTTTGGCCAATCCACGGGCCCAATCCACGTAGCTAGTATCACGAATTCTCAAGCATGTTATGATCATCATGATTTAACTAGCCATCGTCATGTATGAATTTTATATGAGCACGTCGCATGTTTTGAGAGTCGTACTTAACCTTAGGTAGGTTCGGGGCCTAGGTTACCCGAATCTCAAACGTGCCGTAGGTTATGTTTGGACACCTCAGTGTGCATCCACATTGCTCTCACCGAGACTTCTTCATGGTGATATCATGCCTTTCATGGTTCATACCCTTAGCAAGGTATGAAAGGCCTCAGGCTAGGCTTACGAGGTCGGGCTCCATGTGTGCCCGTGCGGGTATATCGGTTATAGAAATATCTCACTGTTCCTCATTATTTTCATGCATGTATGATTATGTTTCTTTTAGCTCAAGTTTTATGAAATCTTTCCCACATGTTATGGCTTCTGACGAGTTTATGAGCTATTTTGGAAATCTTGAGCCTTGCGTCTATTTATGATTTAGTATTTATGTCATGATGTCCCCACTCCTATAACTTTTATGTTTATGTATTTTTGCATAAATCTCATACCATTTATTCAAGTGCTGACCATATTTCTATGCTATATCATTTTATGATACGAGGCTCAGTTCCACGAGTTAACCCAGCCTCTTAGCTTGCTCTCGGTTCTCATTGGTGAGTCCTCATGATTAAGTGGACATATTTTGCGTTTTCATAAATGCTAGTTTTGAGAATGTTGGGGTTAGTTGGGGTCTTATACTTTAGGCCCATCTATTGGTAAAGGCTTTCAGGTCCTACTTGTAGTAATCAATTGTTTATGCTTCCAATCATGTTTTGTTTCTTCTTATATTTCATGTCATGGTTTCATTTGGTCAGATTATTGGCTAATTCTTCCACCTTATGTGAATCGTTTAGTTATATGCTTATTCCATGGGTTGACTTAGGGTCCTCGGGGCTCCTCATCCCATGATTATGATTCGGAGTGTACCCTTAGGTCGTGACAAACTTGGCATGAAATAGGTTCAGATGTGTCTAGGGAGTCTGAAGATGCGTTAGTGAAGATCCTTTTCCTTAGGTTTGAACGCGCCACACTTGCAGCGAAAGGCTACTGACGCTTTAGGAAATGTTTCCTTCTTTCATGATCGATGTCGTGTGATGAAAAAGTCTCCATCCTTCTACAATTCATGCTATTCGCAAATGCAGAAAATTATGGCTCCCAGAAGAATAAACGGAAGGAGGAACAGAAATGATGAAGGCCATGGAGGTGGCAATGATCATGGGCATCGATGGCCCACATTAGGCCCCCGGAGCTGGAAGGCTAGTTGCCACCCGGCCCCGAGTTTCGAGCGCTATTCAAATGTTGACGCAGGCCTTGACCGCTCCAGGTCAGCAGCAGGTCTATGGCCCATGTCCCACAGAATGGCCAACACCCAACGGCGTCTCGAATTAGAGACTTTGCGCGGATGAACCCTCTGAGTTCACGGGGTCAAAAGTGGATGAGGATCCACACAAGTTCATTGAAGGGATCTTGAAGGTCACTTAGGTTACGGGAGTGACAAATGAGGAGTGTGTTGATTTGGCCTCTTATTAGCTAAGGGGCCTCGCCTATATTTGGTTCAAGCAGTGGAATGATAGCCGGGCGGCAGAAGCGAGCCCTATCAGCCAGGATGAGTTCACGTGGCATTTCTCAAACAAGTTCTTCCCTGGATACCAGAGTGGTGAAGCAGTTTCCATTAATCGGACGGAAGATAATGGTGTTAGTCATTCATGAGGTTCACTCGCAGCCACCATCAATTATGCCCTGGAGTTAGTGATGGACGGAGGGCTCGGGTGAGCAAATTCGTGCGAGGAAGTAGCCGAGTATGTGGACAAGGGCACCATAACAGCCATGCTTGATGGAAGATGGACTACCCATGGATACTCCTTTATGCCCGGCCAGATGGAGGCAGCTCATATGAGGCAGAGAGCCAAGGGCTAGAGCGATAGCTACAGTCTCCAAGCTGAGGCTAGGAGGTGGAGCTCACAGCAATCCCGGCCACGGGTCTATTACACCACCACCATCTTTATCCGGTACCCTATCTGGTCTCAAGGCGATCGGAAGCGGGGCACTGTTTGAGGGTTAGAGTAGCATGTGCACAAAGCACACATTCCCATCCTATATGATTGGCAAGAACCACCTAGGGAAGTGCTTGATGGGCTTAGATGCTTGCTTTGGTGTAGCCTTTCGAACACAAGCTCAGGAGCACATTGCCAACGGCGCCGAGATCGGGGTGGTGGAGCACACTCTAGTAGCTAGTTCAGCAACCCCCTGTGGCACATCCTTCTCGGCAAGGCACTTGGCGAGATCGGTGGCGACGTCGCCCGAACCAGGTTTATGGACTTGGCTCGGCGGGGCGAGGAGACTTCCCAATGTGGTTATGGGTGTATTGCGAGTCATTCATAGTGATTTTTATGCTTTGTTAGATGCAGGAGATACACTGTCTTTTGTGACACCTTACATTGGTAGTAACCTTGGGAATTCGATCCTAAAATTTTATCGAGAACCATTTTTTGTCTACTCCGATTTGGGATTTAATCGTAGAGAGGTGGGTATAAAGAGGTTGCCCCATTATAAATTATTGCATAAGGCTACCTCCGTAGACTTAGTAAGTGGCTATGACTGATTTTAACATTATTTTTGGCATGGATTGGTTGTTTGTATGTTATGGCTTCTATTACGCAGAGCTCGGCGGTGGGTTCCGATTTCCGGAGTGAACCGGTCTTAAAATGGAGGGTAGTTCGGCGGTACCTGAAGCTGCTTTATCTCCTATCTCAAGGTGCGGAAAATGATTGCTAAGGGTTGTATTTTATTTGGTTTAGAAGTCCAAGTATTCCACGTCACGGGACCCTAACCACATTCAATGCGATCCCGTGGTATGTAATTATCCAGAGGTATTCCTTGATGACTACGAGGTGATCCTCCTAAGAGAGATGATTTTGAGATTGACCTTTTACACCTGACACAAAGCCCACTGTAATTCCTCCTTACTAGAATAGCTGACCCAGAACTAAAGGAGTTACAAGAAGCGATTGGAGGATTTGCTAGATAAGGGTTTCATCAAAGCAAGAAGGTACCCATAGGGTGCCCGGTGTTGTTCTATCGGGAAGAAAGATGGTTCTCTTCGGATGTGTATTGACTCGAAGCGATTAAACAAGGTCACCATCAAGAATAGATACCCTTTACCCGAGTTGATGACCTATTTGATCGAACCGAGTGCGAATATTTCTCAAAATAGATCCCAGTCCGGGTATCACCGATTAAGGGTTCGAGAGTGACATCTCGAAGAAAGCCCTTTCGGAGACCGGTATGGCCATTATGAATTCGTTGTTGCCATGTTTTGGACTACCCAATTCCCTGCAGCTTTTATGGACTTGATGAAAAGGGTATTCAAGGAATATCTAGATATCTTAGTTCTTGTTTCATTGGCGACATGATATACTCTCGGGGTAAGGAGGAGCATGTTGCACACCAGGGTAGCACTTCATACCCATAGGATAACCCAATTATACGCCAAGTTTCAGCAAATGTGAGTTCTGGATGAATTCAGTTGCATTCTTGGGGCATGTAGTGTCAAGCGAAGGTATAAGAAGACTCCATAGAAAATAGAGGCAATGAAGAATTAGCCCAAACCGGTAAACCCTTTGGAGATCAGGAGCTTTTTGGGATTAGCGGGTTACTATCGGAGGTTCGTAGAGGGTTTCTCATCCATTTCAGCCCCATTGACTAGATTAACTCGGGGAAAGGTGATTCCATGGTCGAGGCTTGTGAGAAGAGCTTCTAGGAATTGAAACGCTCACTTCGGCTTGCCCAGTGCGACTTTATCGGAAGGCACCAATGGCTTTGTTGTATATTGTGATGCCTCGAGAGTCGGGTAGGATGTGTATTGATGCGGGATGGGAAAGTCATAGCATATGCATTCAGACAAGCGAAAATCCATGATAAATTACCCAACCCATGATCTTGAAGTTGGTCGTAGTGGTGTTTTCTTTGAAGATATGGCGACACTAATTGTATAGGTTCATGTAGACGTATTCACTAACCACAGAGCTTACAATGTGTTCACGCAGAGGATCTCAATCTTCGGCAACGGAGGTGGTTGGAGCTACTTAAGGACTATGACATGAGCGTCCTTTACCACCCGAGTAAGGCCAACGTGGTAGCGGATGCCCTTGTAGACTCTCTATGGAGAGTGTGTCGCATGTGAGTGAAGGCAAGAGGGCTGGTGAAGAGGTGCATCGACACACGGTTGGGGTTAGGTTAGTTGGCTCGGCTAGATAGTGGTATAGTTGTTGAGAACAAATCAGAGTCGTCCTTGGTAACAGAGTGAAGTCTAAACAAGATGAAGATCAACATTGGTAACGTTGAACAAAATATCAAAATCGGAAGATGAGGTCTTCTCCAAATGGGGAGATGGCGTACTTCGGTACCGGGGTCGCCTATGTGTTTGAGGCATTAGGTGATTTTAAGGAGTCGGATGTTGCATGAGCTCGAGGATGCAGATGTGCTATCCTAGTTCCACAAAGATGTATCATGCCTTGCATCAAATATATTGGTGGAATGGCATGAAGAGGGCATTTCAGAATTTGTAGCCAATTGTACGAGATTGCCAACAAGTGAAAGTGGAGCATTAGAGTCGGGGTGTGTACTTCAGGATATCAGCCTAACTACATGTAAGTGGGGAAGAGATCAACATGGACTTCATAACAGGTTTGCCCCGCAATGTAGACAGTATGACTCCATTTGGGTTGTGGTGGAGAGGTTGACCAAGGCTGCTCATTTTCTACCGATCAAAACCACCGATTCGGTGGAAGATTGGCACCCAAGTGCCACATCCGAAGGTTGGTTAGATTCCATGGAGTGCCCTTGTCCATCATATCGGATGGAGTACCAGTTCACCTCTCAGTTTGGAGATCTTTTCAAAAGGGACTTGGTACCTCGTCAAGCTTAGCACGACAATTTCATCGCAAATAGATGGTTAGGTTGGACTATCCAGAACTCTCGAGGACATGTTGAGAGCTTGTGTTATTGATTTCAAGAGTAGTTGGGATGATCATTTGCCTCTTATTGAGTTTGCCTACAAGAAAAACTATCACTCTAGCATACAAATGGCAGTTTGAGGCTATTTACGGGCGAAGGTGTAAGTCGCCCATTGGTTAGTTGTTTTGAGGTTGGTGATACTTCATTAGTGGGTCTAGATTCAGTCCATTAGGCTATGGAGAAAGTTTAGTTGATAAGAGAAAGGCAGAAAATAGCTCAAAGTCGCCAAAAAGTCTTATACGGATGTAAGGAGAAGAGAGCTTGAGTTCGGGTGGAATATTGGGCGTTTTGAAGGTATCTCCAATGAAAGAGATAATGAGATTCAAAAAGAAGGAAACAGCCCCCCGCTATATTGGCCCATATCGGATTGTGAGTCGACTGGGTAAAGTATCCTATGAGTTAAGAGTTACCTTCAATTAGCTTGATTAATCCCATATTTCACGTATCGCTCTTGAAAAAGTGCTTGGGAGATCCGGCCTTAGTGGTTTTCGGTGGAAAGTATTGGTGTGAAGGATAGCCTAGTTATGAGGAAATTCCCATTGCAATCTTGGATTGTCAAGTTCGGAGACTGAGGAAGAAGAGTAGCTTGATAAAGGTGTATGGAGAAATCATCATGTCGGGAGCTATGTGCGCGAGAAGCCAAAGCGGATATGATAGCTAAATACCCCCATTTGTTCCCTCACGAGCTGGTTTAGGTTTGAGGTATATGTTTTCCCTAAACCTCTACTCGGTTTCTCATGTCCCATTCATGCGTGCAAGTTTGTTTTATGATATGATATATGTATGTGATGTACGAATTCGGTCCAGTATATGAACCTTGCATTTGGAGTACAGTCATTCAGATTTAGTTTTAAACATGACGATCGGTAATTGCATATAGGATATTGATTCGAGTTTTACGCATGTTTCTAACATTCGAGGAAGAACATTCCCAAGGAGATATTGTTATACCCCGGGAACCCAATAATCAAACCGGGAGTCAAACCTTGGGAAAAAAATTTGGAAAATGTTGCGGTAGTGCGGAATGAGTCGTTAGATGACTCATGAGGAGACCCCATAAGTCATCGGGTGGCTCGTGGGAAAGTTGGATTGAGGCCGAGGGTTGAGGTCCCCACGGTCGTGGGAGCAGGCTCGTGGTCGGCCACCACGAGTTGTCAATTCCTCCGTGGGATAGGTTGATTTAATTAAGGATGAGGCGGTGTACTTGACGGAACCCGGTAACCAGTTGTTGCCTCTCGGGGGGATGAGTTGTCATGTCCTCAGTTAAGAGCCTAGGTGAAAAATTCCAGTGGACTTGACAAAATGACTCGACTGACTCGTTGTCCCTAGTAAGGAGTCGTCAAGTCGCCCGTTTGGTTCTCACGACGGTTATTTCACGGAATTAGTAAGGGCCTTCTCGTATTTCCTACATATAAGATACGCGCTACGTCATTTTGAGGTCGGGACGGGGTCTTTAAAGGGTAAATCATTCATGATTATCATTTTGATGCATGTAAAAGTAGAGAGGTAAGAGGAAAGGGATTCATGTGTCTTCTTCAAGTTCTTCAAGCTTCCATCTAGGGCTTTCCAAGGAGTTAAGAATCAAGAATTTCTGGTATGTGGTGTTTTTAATGGATGGTTTAGTCCTACCCATGCCCAATTTCTCCCTCATTCTATGTTTAATGTTACCAAGACTTGATGGGTTATAACCCAAATGCATGTTTCTCCAAAAATAGGTATGAGCTTGTTGTAGCATATCTAAACTTATGAGTTCCAAATTATTGGGCTGTTTTCACTTGTTTCATTCAAATTTTGATGATTTAATCTCTCTAAGCATATGTGCCAAAATCATGAGGATATTTAGTGAAATTCATGGTTACGGTGATTCCTAATGCATGATATGAATCTTTAAATTTTAAGCATGTTCTCAATTACCCATGTTATTGTGATCATGTTTCCATAAATCTAAGCATTTTAAGTATGATTGAAATTATCGGCAATGCGCACATATTTATTTATTATTCATGAACTATGATTTTGGGCGATCCACGAGCCCAATCCCATGGCTAGTATCATGAATTCTCAGAATGTTATGATCACATCATGATTTAACTAGCCATGCATGTCATGTATGAATATTTATGAGCACGTTGCATGTTTTTGGAGTAGTACTTAATACCGAGTAGGTTCAAGGCCTATGTTACGCCCCGAATATTAGAACTACGTTCCCATAGTAGGTTATTTTGGGACCATCTCGATTATGCATCCCTATTTCTCTACGGGCCTTCATGAGTTATATCCCACGCCTTTCATGTTTCATACCCTTGGCAAAGTATGAACGGCCTAGGACTAGGCTTACGAGATTCGGACATCATATGTGCTCATATGGAGTATGTCGGTTATAGAAATCTCCCCTTTGTTCCTCATTGTTTTAACGCATGTACGATTATGTTCTTTTTCTCAGTCATGTTTTATGAAATGTTTTCCTTCATGTCACTTGACTACAACGGGTTATGAATATTTTTGGAAATCTTGAGTCTTACGATATATTTATGATTTCAGTCTTTATGATCATGATGTCCCCATTCCTATAACTTTTATGTTCTAAGTATTGTTTTGCATGCACATACTCGGTATTCCAAGTACCGACCCGCATATTTTCTATGTTTGTATCATTTTATGATACAGGCTACGGTTCACGGAGTTCGGCATCCTTTGTTAGCTTGCTTTAGTTCTTCTCTCAATTCTCAATGGTGAGTCCTCATGATTCGGGGGATTCATGTTCGAGTTTTTGTCTTTCTTTTAGTTTCGGGAGAATGTTGGGGTTAGTTGGGTCGTCCTTCAACCCATCTATTATGATAGAGCTATCGAACCTACTTGTAGTAATCAGCTGTTTATGCTTGAATCATGTTTTGTTGCTTCTTATATTTCATGTCATGGTTTCATTTAGTTCATGATTATTAAGCTAAGTCTTCCGCCTTATGTGAATGGTTTAGTTATATGCTTATTCCATGGGTTGACTTAGGATCTCCAGGGCTACTCGTCAGGTGTCTACGTTACAGGTGTCACTCTTAGGTCGTGACACCACCTTTCCAGATTCCCACAACTCCCTGTCTCCCACTTTCCATAAACACATTAACTTACCATTATTACCCTACCTTCTCCTCAACCAACCACATTCTCACCTGCTCACCTATAAAACCCCTCACTCTCTTCACCAAAAATCTCACTACCTCCATTCTCCCTCTCCACTACACAAGTCTTAGAAATTCCATTGTTGAAGCATTATCAAGACACCACAAATTAGTCTTTGCAAACTCTCCTAAGTGTGTGTATATCTACATTTCTTTATTTTCATCAATGGAACCTTGTTGCATATTCTTGTAGCTTTAATATACATTTCCCTCCTTGTTAATGCCTTCTCCCATTAGTTTCATGGTTGATGCTCTGTTTGTTAAAGTGTGCAGAGACTATAGTTTTGGCTGAAAGGGGTATGGATCGTTGTGATATTTGTGTGGACTTAAATAGTGAAATCGGTGCTTAAATGGATTAAAAGTCATGCTTTGCCCTATGATAGATTCAATGATTCCATTCATAAGGGTAAATCGTCATTTGAGTCCTTTCTCTGTGTAGAATTGATGCTTTAATAAAATGTGATTGGATGTTTGTAATTTTGTGCCATTGAAATTCTTGGAATTTCTTTGGGAATGACGACATTCATCTATTCACCGGTCGGAGTCCGTGGAAGCGCCAATGGAATGTCGGTCAATCTCAGGTGTCTTCAAGCCCTTTGCTTGGAACCAGCGTTATTGGCGGTTCGTGGACCGAAACCGGTGACCCACCGCCTTGTCGCTGGTTGAATCTTTGTCTGCCAGGTTACTGTTGTGTATCGGCGAGCCAACGGTGGTGCAGGATACCATTCTAAGAGCTTGCCGGTGTTTAGCTAGTCTTTGCCGATTACGTAAATGATGGTTTTTTAACTTTTCTTCTCATCTTAATTTTAGTATAATGTAAAATTGTTTATTCCAATGCATTATGGCTTGCCACTAACATCATATTTGAGAAAATTTCTTCATTTAGGAATACGAGGCAAGGCAAGGCATAGCCTCCTCGGCCACCAAAGGCAAGGCAAGGCCAAAGCCTCTGCAGCACCCGCTAATCTAGGGAGGCCTCAGCTTCAGCGTGCCCGACACAAAATGGCACTACGGTATATGCAAGGGCCGATCGATAATGGCGAAGAAAAGGTTCGATTTGGTGGGACTACATGAGGACTTGCCGAACATCACAAGCTAAGTTCACAAACGAGGTAATGGCATGCTTTCACTGAGTCCTGTCTGGACTATGCAACAGTTCCAGAATTCTATACTCTCTCCAGGATAGACAACACATCATGAAGCACAAAGGAAAAATCGATGAAGTCCCCTGCCTAACATTAGTCATGGTAAAATTAGGTGGAGGTAGACATAACTCTGGCTACAATCAATTATTTTATTGCAGGGAAGACAAAATTTACTCGGAGCCTGAGTATATGGCTAGGATTGCGGACATGAAAAATCAGTTCACCTGGATAGCCCCCATCATTGTAGTGGACACCCTTTGGGCCTCCATGGGTGGTGAAATTTCTCACCATGATATGAAGTTTGAGGCTAAGTTATGGTTGGATTTTATACGTGGCTCATCATTCCTTCCCAAAAATGAGCAGCGAGTTAGCTTTGAGTCAGCAATTCTCATAGCCTGCATTAATGTCCGGAGTCCCCATTAGCTTTGCAGGGGGTGACGACGGATGAGCGGAAGGCAAGACGAGCCAACACCTCCATGCCTTATGCGGTCCTCATTTCCCGATTGTGTTTACAAGCGGGGAGTGCCTTTGTTTCCTAATGAGACCCTATCCCTACCTCAGGAATATTCGCTTTAGACAGAAAAAGAGATGTTGAGGCACCCGTAGTCAAGAGGAAGAGATTGCAAGCTTTTGGGTTGGGTGAGGATCATTATCGCATGGGTCGGATCAGTCACCGCATGCCACAGAGATTTGAATATGTCCACCAAGAAGCTACGGGCCAAACCTCTTGTGACTCAACTCTTGGGGGAGAATCTCCCCTTCCTACATCATCAGCCGAGTTTTCTCCACAAACTCTTGGAAATGACCAACTCTCATAGAGCAAACTCCAAAGATGGCTAGAAGTCTCCTACACTCATTTCTCAAATAGTCAAACGCAACTTTGAAATCAATGTATGAGAGCCCCAATATGCAAATGGGTGGATACAGTGGAGGGCTATACTTCTCTCAAATTGAGGTGCGGGAGTGGAAAAGGAAGTCAGACACCTATGAAGTGCCGAGACATGAGTCTCTCGCGCCGCAATGGATACTCCTTCCATTCGAGGCCCAATTGACAATCTGTTTGAGGGCTTAGGCAATGACAGCGGGATGCAGGAGAGGCATTATTGCTGGTGCCACAGGAGTTGGGGAAGCTGCGGTTGATGCGAATGAGGAGTGACCTACTCAGGGAGTCTCTTATCCCTTTATTTTTGCATGCATACATTAGGAACAATATATTCTTAGCTGGGAGTGGGGGGTGAGTGCTTGTTGAGGGTCAGCGATATTTTATTTTAAGATGAGTTGAGCGCCCTTGACGGGCTTTGTGTTTTCTTATTATTATTTGTGATGAATTGCTTGAGCCTTTGTCGGGCTCGGTGTTTACTCTTGTTGATGATTTCCCTCGCCGGGCTAGTGATGTTGAAAAAGAAAAAAAATGAATGACTTGGTTGCAATTTTCTTGGATGAATGTTAGTGGCTAATGATGAGAATGGGGTCCTTGTATTGAATTGCTCACTCCTTCAGGACCCAAGTCCTTTGTTTATTCGCCGTGTAAATAGTAGAATAGTAATCAAACTCCAAGAGTTTTGTTCATACCACGATTCCTTCAGGAAATTTCTTTATTTTTCCTTTCTTTTTTATTATCGAGCGGGTTGACACTTCCCGATGATAGATTGAATGGAAACTTTCTTATGGGAAAATGCCTTGTCGTTTTGAGTCTTTTACGGAGCTGTTTTTAGAGGAACCACTAGAAAACCAAAAATAATTTGAAGTAAATTTTGAAATGGAGCATGAAAGTGTGAAATAATGAAACGGGTGTTTGAAACGAGAATATAGTAGTCTTTGTCATAAATTTTAGATTCCTCGTTTGACTTATGAGTTTACATGTGCTAATGTCTTAAGTCAAGATTCTGTGTGGATAATGACTTTTGTGGACTCGTTAGGTGAGATGCTTTGTGTGGTAAGGACTTTGTGAATCTCATATGCTGACTTTTGTCTAGAACTTGCCCCATGTGTGACTCAAGGAGAAATCCTGGATGTAGCTGCACTTAGAAAAATATCCTACGCCCTCTTTTGTTAAGTCATTTCACCCAAAATGACCTCGTTAATTAATAATATTTGATAGCCAATGTTTGAGCCTTGGGCCCCTTTCTTTGTCAAACCACATTACAAGCCTAATGACCATTTTTATCCTTCTCTTTGGCACCCATCCTCTAATTGCTAGTGATAAAATAACAAGAAATGGGCTTGAAGCCCATGAAGTGGGGAGCGATAAGAAATGAGTGAGATTAGGCAAAGGCCTATGTTTGGGGGTTTGAAAGAAAAGGGGGGAAAATGGGAGCTTCCATGTTAGAGTAGCACCAAAGAATTATGACGGAAATGAATGAATTGATGGGTTGAAAGACCTAAAATCATCAATAGAGAAAGAATAGTAAAAAGATGCGTTCACTGGCAGGAACCAATAAACTAGGTAGAAGCCGCGATAGCCGGCGACCCCAGCAGCGAATCACCACTCCCATGTCCTTGGCTCTTGCTAAAACATGGGTTCATGACATAAATCGGAAAGAAAAAAATTTGATCAAACCTGGTTTCACCGGGGATTAACGAGCATGACCAACTGTTTGTCGGCAGATTTATCTCGTACTCGGTTGAGTCCCGATTACATACCATAATCCTCTAAACTTACATATTTCATCAAATTATACTTGAAAATTTTCCCTTAAGAAAGTTATCATCTTGTCTATCATTGGGCAAGTTTTGAAGGTGACACATTTGAGGTTACTCAGGCTTCACCCCCAAAGTAAAATAAAAAATAAAATAGAACAACCACATCGGAAAACAAAACACGAGAAGTGAAACACACGTCACAAACAAAACATGAGCTAATCAAGTAAAAAAAAAAAAGCATTATAATATCTACTCTAATCATGCATCATGGTAGATTTTCATTCTTAATTTGAACTTGAGCTAGAAAAGCCATATCAAAATGAGATGTGATAACTATTGGAAGGGCCACACGCGCTGAATGGCATCTACGAATTTTTGGGAATATATGTGGGGTGAAAATGGAAAATGGGAAGAACTATTTAAAGGTGAAGAAAGGGAAGGGCATTAGGCAAGAGGGAGGTGAATATTGATGGAGGTTAGGTGGAAGGGTGGTTTGTTGGGAATATGAGAGATGGTGGGAAAAGGGAAAAGTGGAAAGCATAAGGTAATCCCGACTCTAAGAAGAACATAAACCTAGGTCGAGCATACGGCGATGCGTGAAGCTGGTGAGCCCTTGATTTAGGCACCGATGGGCATTACCTGTGCAGGTCTACTGATTTAAAGCTGCCGACTGATCGGGCGTCTTGTGAATTGATACCATTTTTCATCGAATGAACTTCAATGTGATGAATACTTCTAGGTGTCTTGACTAGCGTCATGTGATTCAACGGTTCACAAGTGGATATCGACATCCCGCCGGTGAGTCATCGGCTCCCTGATTATCTCATACCTTTGCCTTATCTTTTGTGGGAGGGCGGCACCCGTGCTTTTTCATCGGCTTTCCGCCGCTGAAGAAGTGGTCATGCCACATGCCCTTTTTACCTTGAATTGCATTTACCTACTAAAATCAAAAACAACAAAGCGTTAAAATGTTCAAAGAGAATAAAAATAAGAATGCTTGGGTTGCCTCCCAGAAAGCACCTTAGTTAATGTCGTGGCATGGCGTGGTTCCATAAAGTTTTATGGTTCATCTAGGTACAAGACTTTGTTCGCCCAACCTCCTCCAACACTCCCGAATATGTTTTTACCCTTTTCCCATTAACCTTGAATTTTGACCCATTTTTCCTTGAAGTTCCATGGCACAACTTTCATAAACTTGTGATACCTTGAATGTCACTAAACCATTTAGATTTTAGCTTCCCTAGGAATAATCTCACTTGTGAATTGAATAACAACACCCGAGTCCCTAGAATAAAATTAGTAAAAAAGTTTTTGGTCATGGTAATACTTCATGCCGACTTTGTAAATAGTTGCATTCTTATATGCCCTCATTATGAATTCATCCAACTCATGCATATTTCTACTCGCCCTCATTGGCTCTCCACATTCAACGTTCAAGCTCTTGATGCCCACAAGGCTTTATGTTCTAACTCAACGAGGAGGTGGCACGCCATACCAAAGATGATACCGAGACATTCCAATCAGTATCTTAAATGCAATCTGATATGCCCACAAGGCATCATCTAACTTGAGCTCAATCTATTATGTTCATATTGACTATTTTAAAGATAGATTTGATCTCCTGATTTGAAATTCCTACTTTACCTTTGGTCTATGGGTAATAAGGGGTGACCACTTTGTGCTTCACACCATATTTGGATAATAAGGTGCTGAACAATCGACTGCAAAAATGTCATCCTCCATCACTAATGATATCTCTAGGAGTGCGAGCTAGGAGAAAATGTGATTCTTCAAAAATGTTGTTACCTCCTCCCTAGTTGTTGGTAATGCTACAACTTCTACCCATAGATACATAATCAACTGCCACCCAAGATATACTTATTCCATACGAGCTCACAAAGGGGCCTATGAAATTGATCCCTTTATACATTGAACAACTCAACCTCTAGGATTGGTATCAATGGAAGTTCATGCCTCCTTGAAATACTCCCTGTTCGTTCACACCGATCACATTGCTTCACAAAGTCATGAGCATCCTAATTCGGGGTAGGCCAATAAAATCCACATTGTAACACCTTTGCGGTTGTCCGAACACTTCCATAATTCCCTCCAATAGGTGAAGAATGACAAGCCTCTAGAAGTGGTACCATTTTCCGCCACGGGAAATCTTGTCGAACCAAATCATCCGCGCAACTACAAAAAATGTAAGGTTCATCCCAATAAAACTTTCATACATCATTCATCAATTTATTCTTTTGAAAGTTTAAACCCTCAGGTATGAGTTGCTTACAATAATTAGTAGTCGGCAAACCCACGGCATTAAGTAGTGGAGTTTAAGCTAAAATATATTCATCGAGGAGATATCATTAATTTCCTCTTGGACTTCCAGCAGACCACTTGTCTCACAGAGCGTGAGTAGATGGTCAGCCATGATTCTCACACCCCTTACGATCCTTCACTTCGAAGTTGAGTTCCTGTACCAAAAAAACCTACCTAATAAGCTTGGTTTTAGCATCTTTCTTGGCCATCAAATACCTGAGTATCGCATGATCAGTGTGCACCACCACTTTGGTTCCCCGGCAAGTACCACTTGAAACTTCTCAAATGCAAACACAACAGTGAGTAATTCTTGTTCAGTCACTGTATAGTTTGTTTGTGCATCATTTAGGGCCTTTCTAGAAGAGTAAATGGGGTTAAATATCTTGTCTTTCCTCACCGAACAAGGACTTCCTCAAATGCTACCCACTAACATCGCACATGAGCTCGAAGGGCTGCCAATTAGGTGCCGTAATGATTGGAGAGAGCCAGCCTTTCCTTTAACTCTTCAAATCCCTTTATACACCTCATCAAAATTGAACTTTTTCTCTTTTTCTAACAAGCTGAAATAGAGGATGAGCTATCTTGGAGAAATCCTTAATAAATAGCGGTAAATCCTGCATGCCAGGAAACTACTAAAACCCTTCATCGTGTTTGGCGGTGGTAACTGAGCAATGGCATTGATCTTAGCTTGGTCTACCTCAATTCCTCTCAGAGATTTCGCCCCCAAGCAATCCTTCTTTTACCATCAAATGACATTTTCCCAATTAAGGACCAAGTTTGTCTCCTCGCATCTCCTCAATATCTCTTTTAGGTAGCAAAAAATCTTCAAATGAATCCCCATAACTGAGAAGTCATACATAAAGGCTTCCATAGTGTCCTCCACCATATCTACGAAAGATGGACATCATACATCTTTAGAAAGTGGGTGGAGCATTGCAAAGACCAAAGGAATCCTCTTGAAGTAAAGTCTTGTAGGGACATGTAAAAGTGATTTTCTTTTGATCCTCAGGTGCAATAGAAATTTGATTGTACACAGAGTAGCCATCCAAGAATTCTTTTCATTAGCGATCTAGCATTTTGTCAATGGGAACAAGGAAGTGATCTTTCTTTGTACAGAGTTAACTTACATTAATCCATACCCAAACTCTCCATCCGATAACTGGTCGGGTTGCAATTAATTTCATTCTTTTATTTGGGAAAATCATGGCTGCCCCTTTCTTTGGCACACACTATGCGGGGCTTACCCAATTGTTGTCGGTAATAGGATGTACAACTCCTACATCTATTCATTTAATAATTTTCTTCTTGACCACCTCTTGCAAAGGTGGATTTGAAACGCCTCTAATACTTTACTAATGGGATACAATTCTCTTGAAGATTAATCTGGTTAGTGCAAATCCCCCGAGAGGAATACCGATAATATCATCTATCGACCACCTAAGGCTCGAGATATGCCTTTTCAATACCACTATGAGTTTCTACGGTTTAGGAGTGAGTTTTAGCAAATATTGACCGGGAGTGTCTCATTTTCCACCAAATATAAGTGTCTCAAATTGGTAGATAAGAGTTTGTTCCAAACTCGGAGGTACAGCATGGATGGTTGTGAAGGTGGGATTGTCCGATTCTTGAGTCGACTGAGTTTCCTCGGTTGGAAGGTATAAATTCCTATACCTTTGTTCACTTTCCACTCAATAAAAGGCTTGCAAACGTTTCTTTCAGAAACTCTTCTTCCATCTCCCATCCAAATGTTTCTTCATCCATGTTGGGTTGGGGTGGTGAAACTTTTGTTTCCTTTGTTACTTGTTGAGCTGCCACTTGGAATTCTACCACATTCATTATGTCCTCTAAATATTTTATTGCTATATATGATTTTTACTATTGTAATGAAGGTACAATAATTCACTCTGTAATTCCTACACTCCTGAATTAGTTGAAATAACTTTTACCGAGCACCACCTCAAAGAGTATTTTCCATGTGAGATAAGAGTGAATCATCACTTCTTTACTTCTTGTTTCAGCCCCCTAAACAGACATCATTCGACCTTGGTTTTCATAATAAGAATATCCATAGTCTTGATGACTTGATTGTATGTTATACTTGAAAACCCTTCATATAATTTATTAATAGCTCTATTTGTTTCATCATGACCAGCAACATTTTACCTTTCCTCCCTTCTCTACGCCACATCTTATCCACCAACTTGAGAGTCTCATAAGGTTTCCCCCTCGAGGTCTGATAACAACCTTTCAAAGGGGCTCATTATCATAACAATGATCACTCAACAATAGCAAGATAAAGCTCCAACTCTGATAGTAAAAGCCAACTACAACAGCATCAGCGTCAACTTAACTAAGATGCAAGGTTAACTCAAATGAACAAAAACACAAGGATATCAAGCACTAGTCTCTAGCAACAACGCCATTTTTGATACGCTCAAATTACACTCCTCATTTAGAGAGAGTGTAATTGTTGGTTTTGTTTACATTAAAGCCGGGTCTACCGAGACAACCTCTCTACCTTTAAGATATTGGCAAGGTTCGTACATTCTACCCTCCCCAGACCCCACTTGGTGGGGATTATACTGGAGTGGTGGTGGTTGTTGTTGTTGTTGTTTAGAGAGAGTGTAAGTGATCATTGTATCAAAATAAATATTCTGACGGATGTGAGGTGAATCCCACAAAGACTAGTGAATGATTTGTGCAAGCATTGTTTACAGAAATTTGAATTAATTCACCAATAAATGAAAATAAAAAAATAGGGGAAAATGAGTTAACAACATTGTGGATTTCAAACCGGCTTGCTAAAATAGAAAAATAACCAAAATTGATGAACAATAATGACGAGAAGACTAGAGGTATAGTGTAGATGGGGTGGTAATAAAATAATGATATGCTAGTTCACCAAATCATTGTGAATAAGTGCAAATAACCTTGGGCAAGACGGCATCCTATGTTTTCAACCTCATTCCCTCGATTCCTTTCGAATTCACGACCACCGATTGATTAGCCCAATAGAGTTTGGATTAATAGGCGAGCTATTTCTAGCCATCACCTGCTAATTAGGATTATGAACATAGGTTTTCTCTATTTCTAGCCCAACTCCACACAATCACATCCATTCACACCATAAAATTCTATCCCAATACTATAATTCTTCTTTTTCAAGATAAATCAAGTAAGAAAAGTAAATCCACATTTGAAACTATGGATCATCAATTATAAATTGTACGAGAACTCACTTGATTTACAAAAATTAAGCAATATTAAGATAAACCTAGCAATACCCAATCTAATTAAGCACCAACCATCACACACCTAGTTGATGATTTAGCTACTCATGATTAAGAAACTAAAAGTATATTCATCAATAGACTCAATGATTTCATTAGTAAGAGCAAGAAAAATCAAACTCAAAATATATCTACAACAATGGTTATACCTTGATGGAAAAATAAGAAAATAAAACTGTCTTCAACCCAATATCCTCCAATGGAGTTCTTCTCTTTCAAAGAAAATGGAATGTTCAAAAAGCTAAAAAGTATAAAATTTATGTACAGAGTACTTTCTTCTACACTGTATACAAAAATAGGGCAACCAATCTCCTCTTTTTCTAGTCTTTGGATGTAATTGCCCCTGTTAGGCATTTTGTCACTTGTGGGGGCGTCGGCGGTTTGTCGGTGCATTTCGCATACCTCGTTCATGTCATCTGCTGCATATCACGTGATTTTCCAGGACCATTCCATGACACCTTCGGTGGTTCGCCATCCTTCATCCGTGATGTTGCTAATCCATTTACTCGCTTGTTCGGAATGCGAGGCATCGGTAGGTGAGTTGAATGACAAGTCACGGTTAATGTCCTTGGCCGCCGGTTGCGCATTATCTTTAGGTCAGTAGTCATTTACGTTTGGTCGGTGTTTCATTGGTGTCCTTCGGTGTAGCGCCGGTTTTCACCTGATTTCATCCTTTTTACTCCATTTCTTACTCTTTCTCTTGACTTAGATACACCTTGCATAAAAGATAAAAGGGCATAAAATTCATCGAAATGACTTGAAAACTAGATAAATCTCATGCTCGAAAGACTAATGAGTTCTTAAATTACCAAATCATCACTCCATTATTACATTTTTGATCTTTCTCCTCTCTTTGCTCTCAATCCATTTGGTATGTAACTCTTACTACATTTTATGATGATTCAAAGATATGGATTGTTGTGAGCTTATGCAAATGAAATTCCCCCACTCATGTGTCCCCATTCCCCCAATTATTAAGCTTGTTCGTACTTCTCAATTATTCATTCTATGGGTATGTGCGCGAGTGATATAACGATTGAATGATAATGTGGGTATTCACCTTAACTGGAAAAATGCTTGCTTCCTTGTGTTGGATTTTAGTTGGGGGTGATCTGGTAGCCCAATATGTGCTTAAATTGCACAATTTGCAATGATAGATGGAGTTACGTCTTTCTTGGGGTAAATTTTCACTTTTCCTTGTTTGATTGTTGCTATGTTGAGTGAGTAGAATGTTGAATCTGAATGAGTTATGAATTCTCTGAGTTGGGTTTAATTTTGCTCCCAGGCATCCATGGTGTACCACGAGTGAGCCTCGATAAATCTTTGGATGAAACACCGATTAGGGTTCCGGGGTTTGAGGCATTGTCCTAGACTCGTGTTACAACGACGTTCAATGAGTTAAGTCCGAAAAAGGTGCAGTGTTTCACCAGATGATCCCTGTGTTACCAGTGTTCAATCATTATCGGTTAGCGCTAGGTTCGCGGATCCTCATCTACATCTCCCTAGAATCTAGTCGATCTGACCAGTCTTGAACATACAGAACTTTTCTACCTTTTCGCCATCCAATTGTTATAATTCTTTGCCTTAGTTTAGGTTAGATGTTAGTTTTATTTTTTTCTCATCTTGAACAAAAAACACCAAACGCTTGATATTGTAGTATTGCACTAACATGGTCTTGAGTATGAATTCATCCGGGAACTTGAGCAGGAAAGGCCCCGGCTTCATCTTCCACCAAAGGAAAAGGGAAGGAAAAGGGACCGCAGCACCCACCAACTATCGAGGTAGCCATTATATTTCTATGTTCCCAACATGAAGGGCCATTATAAATCTGCAAGGGTGATCAATCATTTGTTGAGAAGGGTTTGATTTGCTGGGGCTATAGGGCGACCTTCCCAACATCACAACTCAATTCAATGACCGCCAATGGCATGCCGTTGTAATCAACTTCAGTTGCTACCTTAGCCTCGTCCTGGATTATACGCATCTTACCCAAGCCAGGAAGAGACAACATGCATCATAGGGCAAGGTTGTCGACTTTCCACTGCTTGCCCTCGGTCATGGTGTGAGTGTGGAAGTTGATATCCTCCAGCCTTTATTAATTATCTATTAGCAGGAGATGAGCTTAACATCAAATCTGAATATGTAGCCCAAATTACTGATAAGGAGAACCAGTTTAGTTGGATAGGTCCGATTATTGCTGCAAACACACCCTTCTTGGCCACCATGGGAAACGAGAATTCTCTCCATAATCTAAAGTTTGAAGCCAAGTTGTGGGCGGACTTCATTTGTGATTGTATTATGCCTTCAAAGAATGAACAGAGGGTAAGTTTGCAAGCGGCTATCCTCATCACCTGTATCATGAGAGGGGTCTATATAAATTTGGGGAAATTGGGGCCATACAGATGAAGATAAAAGTGAAGGCCAGCTTTGCACCTCAATGTCATACATTTTGCTTATATCAGCTTTTCCGTCAAGGCAGTGACACTCTTCACAGGTAAACCCCAAGTACGCTACCGGTGTCATTACTATGGACAGAAAAGAATTGCGCAGATGCTCCCAAGAGAAAGAGGAAGAGGATGCAAGCTTTTTGATTTTCTAGAAGGATCCTTCTCATGGATTGCAGAAAGCCCTACGGCTCCGTCTTAACATACCACACCTAGAGGCATCGGGACAAGCTTCGGCGAAGCCCCTACTGAGGGAGCCTCACTTTCTCCCACATCTTCCCATCTAAGTAGCCTCTACAAACTTGTGAAATGACTTATTTTATGAGATCAACTTCAAAAGTGGCCAAAAATTCTCCCTACCCTTATTACATTAAATAGTAAAAAAATGAAATCAATGTATGAAGGCGACAAAATTATGCTCTCATGTGGATATTGTGGAGGGGCTGTCACCTCTCTCCAGACTAAAGTAAGGGTATTGAAGGGTCGGACCTCCATGGAGGTGCCCAACATGAGCTCCCTTGACACAGCGTGGTTGTCCTTCTATAGTTGATGCCCCGTGCCAGCCTAATTGAGGCTTGAGGAATGAATAAGAGGACACAGGCGATGAAGGCCAATATAGGGGTGGCTAAAACTGATGAGGATGATAACAGTGACCACTTCAGAGAGTTCTTTTCCCTCTTTATTTTATATATATACATTAGGAACAATGTATTATTTGAGTTGGGGGTGGGATGAGTGTTTCTTTTGTGGTGATCATTGTTTTGTTGATTAATTGATGTGTGTCCCTTATTTGGGCTTTGTTTTTGAGTTATGAGGATTTATGAGCCTTTGTCGGGCTCGTTTTAACAATGATTGATATTGCCCTTGTTGAGCTGATGCTTAATATTTGTGGATGGTTGTTGAGCCTTTGTCCGTCTCGAAATAGATGAATAGAAAAAATTATCTTTGGATTGTTAGTGCTAATGAGCTGGTCTTTGTTTTATTGCAAAAATATCATAACCCAAGTTGGATTGTCTCCATTGGGAACAGTAGATAATGAATAACTCCAAGGGTTTTTTATACTACGGTTCTTTCTAATGAGAAATTTCTTTTCTTTTCTTTTGTTGTGTTGAATTTGACATTTCCCAATGATAGATTGTGAAGCGGCTTTCTTAAGGGAAAAGCCATGTGTTTTTCTTTGAGTCTTTTGTGGCCCCATTTTTGAGAGTACCACAAATTTTTGGCATGGCATGAAAGCAATTTTTAAAAAAGGGCATTTGAAATAGGAAATGCAGCACTTTCTTGTCTACATTGCATATTCCTGTTTGTCTTGTGGGTCGCATACTCTATCGTCTTGAATCAAAATACGAGTGATAATAATTGTGTGAACTCTTTGGGTGAGATGCCTTGTGTTCCAAGGTCATTTGAATGCAGTCTCATGCGTCTCTACTTGTACAGAACTTTCCCTATGTGAGACTCAAGGCAAAATCCTAGATGTATCTACAATTAGAACATGATTTTTGGCTTTCTATTGTTAGTCACTTCACCCAAAATGACCTCCGGAAACATCTTTCTTTGCTAGTCAACATTGAGCCTTTGGGCATTTTATTTTTGGAAACCACATTACAAGCCCGATAGCCCTTTGAAATCCTCTTCTTTGGCACCCATCCTCCCTGTTTCTAGTGATGAATCAATGAAAATAATCGGGGCTTGAAGCCCAAGACGTAGAGTATAGATAAAGAAATATATGGAAAAGAGGCAAAAAGGTTAAGTTTGGTTAAGTTTTACAAGAAGGGGACAAATGTGATGAGGCGTAAATGTGAGGTAGCACCAAATTGTGATCAAAATGAATGAAATGATGGGTTGAAAAAACTTGAATCATCAAAAAGAAAAGCGAATAGTGAAATAGTATTACCTCTTTCTATATGAGGCTTAATGTAGAGCAAAAGGAGTTATAAGGAGGGCTCTTGAGAATTAAAGGATGAAGATGATGAAAAAGGAGAAAAAAGGCGGAGTGATCCAAAGAGTTTGATGGGAGGTTAAAAGTGTTCACAAAAAAGGCGCGTTAGGGAGGTTCTAGTCACTGAAGCTAAATATTTTTCCAACCCTTACCCTTAGCCGTCATGTGACCCGCAAGTCTAATCTATTTTGAGTGTAGTTTCTACATAAGTGGCGAGTTACGAGGGCAAGCCTATGGGTAATGTTGTGTGCATGGAGAATTCTTTTGTGAGAGTGAGTGTGATTGACTTATTCTATAATCCCTTATGTGTGCATTGTTTAATGAAAAGAAGGATTTTCTCTTGTAGTGAGTGGCATCACTCCCTTGAGAACATGCTTGCATTGATGTAAAGATGTGACTAGGCATGACCGATTAATGACTTCAAGGTAGCTCTAAATGTGAAATGATTATCATTTGAGATGTTATGTGTGTTTGATGTATAAACCATGCCCTTGTTTTGAAAAATGGAAGCAATTGTGAAGCATTCCTATTCATGGTGGTCACCTCTCGAAACTTTCTCACATTTTAAGGTGAGTTGTTTCTCTTTTTCTTGAGTTGGTAGGCATTTTTGGGTTGTCTTCGGCTCATTGGTCCTTGATGCATAACTTCATATTTTACATGCTGTCCATTTGCTCAAATGAAAAGAATTACATTACTTAAGGACAAGTAATGGTTCATGTTTTGGGGTTTGATGAGTTGGTAATTTACCAACACACTATCTCTTAAACATGAGTTTCTCCTTAGTTTTCAAAGTCAATTAGGTGGATTTTATGCCTTTTTATCCTTGAAATTTTTAGGTACTTAACCTGAATGGAGAAAAGCATAAAAGTAAGTAAAAATCATGAAAAAAGAGTGGAGGATCGGCCCACCAGAGGGCATCAGCGAAACAACGATCGCGTTGGCATCTACAATGTTAAGGAGGGATGGAGATTGGTGGATCACAAATCAGCATCGGCAGTTCGCCGTTGCCAACGCCGAAGTGCTAAAGAACTTACTACCATCGGCTTTTTGGCCCGGCCGAAGAACCCAAATCTCCTTTGTCCTTGGTAGGATTGTGGGCGTTTCATGACCATGCACCGGTGAACGCTTAGGGAATGCAAGTGGGCCATCAGCAAGAATTAAAAAATGTCAAGCACGGATAAAGAGGAGCAGATTTGTACCCTATTTTTACATCATAAAGGCCCGAAAATCCATTCTAGAGGTAGTAATTATTCCTGTTGGAATTGGCTTTTAGTATAGTAGAGAGAACTTGAAGAAAGGGTCTTCTTCTTCATTGAGAAGGTTGAAAACTCCATTGGAGCTAAGACCCTTGCTTGAATTTTCTTACTCATGTTTGTGAATGGATATTGAATTGTTGTTGAATGCAATTTCTTACTTTACTTACATGAGTAGCTAATTACACACTTTGCTTGGGTGTGTGAATGATTGGGGGTTAGTTTGGGTTGGGTGTTGTGTATTTGATCTTACATTTACTCAATTAGTGTGATTTTTGTGTTTTCTATGAATTTTAAGTTGAAAACTCATAGTTGCAAATGTGGATTTGCATTTTCCTTACTTTAATTTTGCTTGAAAAAGGAAATTAAGGTATGGGTGAGGAAACACACTAATGGGTATTTGGTGTTAATTATGTGGGGTTAGGCTAGATAGACAAAACCAATTAAACATTGCCAAGTTGGAGCTAGAAATAGTGAATTCACACCCAAGTTGATGTGGTTGTTGTGAAGAGGAACCTGGGATTTGGCTTAGAGGTGTAAGATTATCTAATTGGTTGAGCAAAGATGCCACTAATTCATAGCTAGACCTCTTTGTTGAATAATTATGAGGAATTAACAGTTCCAACCCATTTTATGCCCTTATAAATATCACACCTAGTAGTCTCTCCCTTGGTCTTTTCTATACTTTGCCTTGTTTTGATGTGCAAATCCATATTTTATTTTATAAATCGTGAATCCCTCAAATATTCCTTATTTTCTTGCAATATTAATGTGAATTAGTTCAATTTAATAGACGACTATTGTGTGATCAGCTGACATTCCTTATGGGATTCAACCCCAACACCCATTGGGTTTATTTGTTTTGACAATGAACATGTACATTCTTTCATAAAGAAGAGTGTAGTTTGGGCGTTGCTCGGACCTAGCGATGATCGGACCATGCTCCTTAGCTTTGATTCTTGGGACTCAGACTTTCCCTACTCTGCACACAAAACAAAAAACAAAAGTGACATTATAGAAAATAATAAAAACTACACAATTACAAATTGGGTTGCCTCCCTAACAAGCGCCTAATTCTTTGTCGTGGCATGACTCCATCAGAGATTTTACCATTTTTCCTTCCACTTTGAGATTATAAATTTCACCCCTAGTTTCTTTCCAATTTTCTATTATACTCAAAGGGCGGTGGTGCAAACATGAAGGGATCAAGTACTAGATATTTCCTCTTGCCCTTCATGGCCCTTAAGTGAGGGATGTCGTAGTGTGTCTTTGGAATAATAAATTTTTAGAATATAAGAGGTGTTGTTCCTCATCTACACCTTTCTCTATAGGCTTGGAAGGATCTATTTCTGATTTGCCAGCAAATACAATGTCAAAAAGTGTTTAGAATGAGACCACTACACCCCTTAATACCCCTAAAGTGCTTAAGATTAGACTCGGGATTTAGAAATTGATGTTGGGTGGCGAGAAAAATTTCACAAACGAGACCATTCAATAGATCGTTGGTCCAATCAACGACCCATAGGAAGCAGTCGTGAGGAAGTTATGGTGTGGTAATTGTAGATGCGACGGATGAAATCCGCGACTGTTGTTTGATACAATGAGTCAACTATGAGTCATGGTGAAGCCAGGCTTTAGCATTAGGGAAAGTAGCGGGTCATCCCACGACCGTCAGTGAAAGTAAGCGGGTCGTGGTGCGGTCATGGGATGGGATGGATATATTTTTCCAGTCTACATAACGGAAGCTAACCACAACTCGTTGGAGGATGTAACGAGTCAAGGTGAGGGTCGTGGGAAGGAGTAGTATAGGACCTAGAAGGAGGAAGCAGCGGACGATATAGGCCGTTGTTTGAAGAGCTCGTCTTTCAGTGGGTGGGGAAAAATCTAAGATCAGGAGGTTTTATAGTGAAGATGTGAGATGGATACCGCAGGTCATGGTATCCTCCAACGATCCATTAGTCCGGTCATTGGTTCACCGGGCATATTTTCAAGGTTTTTCGTGAGGGCATATTCGTCATTCCTTAGTCACGGGTCTAAACTACGTCGTTTAAGGCTCGAAAATAAATGTCTATTGAGAGGGTAAATCCACCAATGGTTATTCATTCTCATGCATGCAAGTTAAAGGATTGAAGGGGTGATCAAGCTTGTTTTCAAGGTTTTCTTCATTGATTTTCTTTGGGCTTTCAAGGAGTGGTGAGAATTGATTTTTCCTAGGTATGTAGGATTATGAATGGTGGGTCCTTTCACACCCATGTCAAATCTCTTTCTTAGAAAACTCTTATCTTAAATCTATGGAATTTTTACCCAAAGCATGCAAATTCAATTTCCCTACATGGGCTTGATCCAATTAAGTTACCAATATTGAATGCAATTATGGACAGGTTTTATGTTATTTTCATTTTAAAAAATCATGTTTTAAGTTTTATAAATTAAATTGCCCATTTATGAAAAGTTCATGAAATTGAGTTTATGAATGTTCGATATTATGAATTATTGATGATGAAAATCATGTTTTCAAGTTACCCATGTTTATAAGAATGTTTTCGAATGAATTGGTAGTCAAGCATGTTAAAGTATTGGGAAATGCCCACATGTTTAAGAATGATTTACGATTTATGAAATGGATCTCGTGATTTATCAATTGATGATGTTAGCCGGTCGCGACCTTTGATTCTTGGATAATAATGTTTTATGGGGATGAATGAATGATAATGTTTATTTGTCCATGAATTTAATTATTTGATGTTATTGATTTTACACTATGAGCCTTGTGTTCATGTTTTGGGAGCCGTGTCTAGCACCTAACAACCCAACATTCAAAGGACTACGACGGTGACTCATAACTGCGTGCCACATGGGGATTTATAATGATACATTGCAATGTAGTCCCTCTTTCGTGATATCACATAATGCACGTCCCTCGCACAGAGCTAGGGGTGACTCTACCCACTTGAGTAAGGTAGTTGGGGCATCATGCACGGCTCTACCATAATGGTGTCGGTTATGACGAGTCCTTCCGGTGTTCCATGTTTTATGCATTGTTATGTTTATGTTATTTGGCTCAAGTGATAATTTTAATGAGGTTCTCTTATAACATGATAATGAATGGTTTACGAATGATTTGAAAACCTTGAGCCTTACATTATCTTATGATATTTATGATACGAGCATGTGGTCCTTCTCTTATGATCATTTATGAGCTTTTATGCATTTTTAAATGTCCATTTGCTTACCTTACATACTCGGTACATTCCACATACGACCACGTACTCTGTTGTATCATTTTATGTCTGAGACTACGATCTTCGAATCCAACATCAACATTAGCTTGTCATGGAGTTTGGCATCCAGATTGTTGGTGTGTCCTCATTCTCTGAGGACCATTTGATTCAGATATTGATGTTTCTTTTAGTTTCGGTTGCCGGGTTAGTTGGGGATGTTGTCCCATCAACCCATCTATTATATTGAGAGCTTTCCAAACTATGGTAGTACTCCGTTGTTATGTACTTAGTCCGTAATGCTTATCATGCTATGCTATGTTATGTTCATGCTTACATTATGTTCATATGTTAAGTATTCCATTTTTAAATGATATGGAGTTAAATAGATATTTCATGCCATGGGTTGACTTGGAGTCTCTCGCGGGGCTCCTTGTCGGGTGTTACGATCTAGGTCTACATTCGGGTGCGACACTAACTCAAGATTGTAGTATTCTTTATATCCGGCTATTATCCACCTCCTCAAAATCAACATCAACCACCAAAGAATCGTCTAATGGTTGGGATTCTTCTTCTTGTTTCATGCATTGGCTAGTATACGCAACACTTTGTAGTTG
Source organism: Datura stramonium (assembly GCA_018107945.1). Lineage (NCBI taxonomy): Eukaryota > Viridiplantae > Streptophyta > Magnoliopsida > Solanales > Solanaceae > Datura > Datura stramonium. The sequence goes on from JACEIK010002556.1 coordinate 48,590, forward strand.
ACCTCGAGATTCCTCTAACTTTTTCATTCAAAGATCCCTACAAGTCATGGATACTTGAGCCAAATTGGCATATCTCTTATAAATATTCTCCCTTCCACTTGAGAGTTCCTCTTGAATATTGGCTAAGACTGTGACTTGCAAATCATTACAAGTTGTAGTCTCGACCATTATCTCTGTGAGCTTAGCACTCATCCTTTTTAAGGCTCCTCCTGTTCATTAAGTTTCTCCCTCGTTACTTTCATATGTTCCGGGATCGGGTTTTCCATGTTGCTCATTTGGAGCATGATGTTTCTCCTCTTCATTATTCTTGTAAGCATAAAAAACAGCGGGAGGATCATAATAGGGCTTGGGAAAGGGAATAAGAAGGCCCAGGCAATGGCTCAATGGCCATCCAGGACCACCGCATACACCACAAGCATGGCAGGTGTTGCCAAATGAGTTCCTCCACAATTTAGACACGGATCACCCAAAACATGAACACCTATCATTAGACTCATTTCTATACTAAGTTGTCGTGTTAAGAAGATTGGTAAAATATTAAAACAAAAAAAAGAAAAACAAAAATCTCTACAATATATAAAAAATAGCGAAATAAAAATCTGTACCTACAAACGATTAAACATATTCAAGTCCTTGGGAACGATGCCGCTGCGACATCGACCAAGTGCACGCAAGCACGCGTGGTCATCAAGTAATATAATTTTAAGTCTAGATATCGTACCCACAGAGACTTGTCAATTTAATCGTTATAAGGTTGTCACTTTAATTTCATTTTTCTAAGAAATAGTTAAAATGGGGATTGGGTTGAGAAATTAAACAGTCAAAACTTTAAATATAAAATTAACTAAAAAACAATTGTGAGCTTGATTGTATTTCAATGATGATGAGAGTATAGGGCAACATAACTTGGTTGGTTTCAAGTTGAGTTCTCAAGGCGCAACTAAACTAGTACGATTCTTCCTATAGTTAGTTGCAAGTTACTATCCTATTCCTTGACATTATCCCTAGCATCCAAGAACTATATCATGAACCCTAACGCCTATATCCCTATTGTCACAGGAGAACAATGAAACACGATTATGCCTACTTGTATTTCAACTAAATGGGGTTGAAGGGTATATCCCTATCTTCAACAACAACTTCTAACCTATCACAAATGGGTTCAAGGATCTTCGAATTCCCGTTCTGTATTAATCTTTAACCCTTTTGATTCCCTTTCCCAAGTTCAATCGAAAGACAGCGGATTACTTACAAGGGGATCAATCTAAAAATTAATAAATTAGCACATATAAATACAAGCAACCATAATTGAAGAATCAAAGAACTAGATTAAATTATTGTTTAAAACATTCAGCCATCCACCATGGACACAACCCTAGAATATAAGTCTAGCCACTCATAGACAAGCAGAAAAATAATTACTTAGTCATCATCATATGAAAATACAAGTAAAAAAGAGAAAAACCTAGTTGTAGAACTTCGTCTTCCTTCCAAACGGCTTACAAGCCTCCACAAACGAATTATGGAATGTAAAAATGATCAAAGATTGATAAAAGATATCAAAAGATGTCTAACAAAATGCCTAGAGGATGGCCTTCAAATGATGCTTCTGCCCTCTAATACATGGCTTTAAAATCATCAATTTCGATCCGAAATAGGTCTTGTGCTTACTTATCTCACCATAGAGTAAGTAAAATTTTCAGCAATTTCGGCTACGGAATGGGTTTGGTGTACCCGACCCCGCCCTATCTCATCAAAGGCAGCCAATTTTCCTTGCTCTAAGAAGCTCTCGGCGTCAACCCCATCTATCTCACCATGTTTGGCTCAAGTTTCTCGAAGTTTGAGACTTGGTGCGCCGCCCCCTCTATTTCACCAGATATTTGTGAGATTTTCTATGTTTAGAATGCTCTGGTGCTATGGATGGGGCTCCATGACCACCATGGCACTAAATTTTAGTGCTATGGGTTGGGCTCACGCCTTTCATCTCACCAAGGTGTTGAGTTGTCACCAAAGTATGAACTAAAATGACACGCAATGACCAACAGGAAAGCTGAACTGCACTACTAATATATGTCCCAGTGGTCAAGATGACCCCGTATGATGGTCAAGGACATGCCTAAGTACGAATCAGAGGTTTGGTCTGTCTTTGATGAGCTAAGCGTAGGGTTGAAGCGGGCGAGATTCTTATTCTGAAACTGGGTGGACTGACAAGTGGGAGAGTCGGTAACCGACATATAACCCGTGAGCTAGACGTGGAGGCCAATGTATACACCCCACCTAGGGCCCAATATACCTTGCCGGTATAAAGGCATGAACGGGGTGATCACATGATGCAGGGCCAATCCAAGTCAAGTATCTTGTAACCTCTGTGGCAATGTAGTTACGGGAACTGAGTGGCTGAAACCCTTTTCCACTCGGTGCTAAGTTCTACTCCCACTAGAAACCTAAACTGAACTACTGGTGATAGCTCAAAGCTAGGGTCAAAATGATATTTTTAATAACGAATAATTACTCTAATGTTAGGGCTTAAATTCACTTTTGAACGAACAACGACAATTTAATTAGGAATTGATAAAGATAATATGAACAACCAAAATGGATATTATTCGAGCGAAACTAATGAAAAATAACATGGGGGTCGTTCGTATTCGAATGCTCGGGCTAAAAGCGATAAGGAAGTTGGTAGGATTTTTGGGGACATAAGGAAGGACAATTCCCTTGTTGAATTCCCATATAATGACTAAAATTCACACAAGAAGCGGACTTGAGCGCTAGATGAGAACCCTAAGCTTTCTTGATAGTTTCTGGAGAGGACTTCGATAAGTTTCCTGAGAATAATCATGAGGCTGAGGAGGAACCCTACCAACCCTCTAATATGACTGAATTTACGTTTAAAAAAAACGTATTTTTGAGCTTAGGAGAATGAAGAGTACTAAATAACTCTTATAAATTCTTGGGCAAGCGTAGTGCCCCCTAATGGAGTCGTGGTTACTGACCAAGACTCATGGTCACTCCCGTTAGGTACACTGCCTAGGATCCTCGGTAGGTCACACGAGGGACCTAACAGTCATGGTCACTTGACCACGACTGTAGTCCTTGGCCCGCGACTCGTGGACCTGGCAGTTCACTACGAAGATTCAACTCTAGACTAGGTAACGAGTCACTTAACGAGTTGTTGCCACAGGTAGTGGGTCATCCTGAAGCGTTTCTGCAGCTTTTCTAGACTTTTCTTATTTAAGTCCCAAAATTATGGATTTTGAGTTTTGGGGCATTAAAATATCTCCCCATATAAACATTCATCCTCGAATGTTGAAAACACCTAAGAAGCGAAAAATAGCAATCAAGAGTCTGCTCATTTAACTCCAAAGCTGTCGGAATGACTATCTCCGATGCCAAAATACATAACTGAACTGGATTTACTTATCATACATACATTCAAAAACATAAAGAGACTTGAACATATAAGGCGAGTCATGAAAACTAAGTTGGTTGTAGGGTCAAAACTATTATCTCAAGGCGTGATTTGGAGCATTGGGAACAAGTGCGGGTATTTGGCCATCATCTGCTTTGGCCTCGTAGCTCCCTCAAACTGCTGATTTCTCCATAACTTTGACTGAAGCTATTCCTTCTTCTTAGCTTACGAACCTTATGGTCAAGGATGCAGAATTGGTACTTCTCATATGAAGACTATATTTTATTCCTACACTACCAATGGCACAATTGAGGTTGGATCTCCCTATGCACTTCTTCAAAAAGTGACACATGGAAAACTGGATGTATTGCTATTAGTTCTGATGGTACCTCTAGGTCATAGGCCACATTGCCCGTGTGCTTCAAAATTCTAGGTCTCACGTACACCTCGGGTAGGCTTCCCCTTCTTTCCACCTCATCACCCCTTTCATGGGTGGAAATTTTTCAGGCATACCCAATCATCAACTGCAAGAATTCAGCTCTCTTCTCCACACATCGGCATAGATTTCCGGAGGCTGAGCTATTTTCAACCTTTCTCGGATGAGCTAAACTTCTGCATTGCCTCATGAATCGAGTTTGTCCCTAGCTAAGGTAGCTTCACCAACTTCAAACCAACCTATAGAAGATCTACACCTCCTACAATAAACTTGCTTCAAATGGGGTGCATCTAGATGCTAGAATGGTTGTTGTTGTTATCATAAACTCGATAAGAGGCGGATGGTCATCTCAATTACCTTTAAAATCGATCGCGCACGCTCTTAGCATATCTTCTGGTGTGGATAGTCCACTCAACTTGCCCATCTGTATGCAGGTGAAAAACTGTACTGAAGCTTGACCAGGTAATAGTCCTTCTGAAAGATTATTAGAAATAGGAGGTGAACTCGGTTTCCCTATACGAAGTGATAGCCAAAGGCACCCCATGGAGTCGACTAACTCTCGAGATGTAAGTTTGGCATAGTACTCGGTGAGTTTGTGGTTTTAAGCGAGAGGAAGTGTCACGCCCCACCTTGGGAAGCGTGACTGGCACCTGGTGCCCTACTAGGACTGTTTGCTGGACTAGCTGAGCCAAACCCTTACGGTGCCAAGTTGGCTCTAACTCTGGATTCAAGAAAACGATGGCCTATATAATGATTGTAAATACGGCCTCAGGCAGAAACTTAGGCCTATAGCCACCTGTAAGCAAACAACAGCTACCAAAAACTGAATTAATAGGGAACCTATACGGGCCGACAAGGCCACCATGTTGTCTAGTTATTTCTAAATCAAGCAAACAAGTGCTAAACTGCTACAAGACCAACAGGTCACCACTACCAAGCTGAATAAGGCCCTACCACATTCCATCATAAACAAACTAAAACACACACACGACCTCACACGATCAGTACAGCTAACCACAGAGTTATACAATCTGCAAGCCTCTAAGAATACTGATAAGATGGTGAGACGGGGCCCAGGCCTACCCCATGCGTACAAAAAAGAAAAGGAATAAACCTCTATTATCTAGCTCGGGATGACGGAGGCGATGACTCGTGCTATATTGCTGGAATCACGAGGGATCGGCTCCTTGTCTATGAGTACACACGAGCAAGTAATGCAGCCCCCAAAACAGGCGTCGGTATTGCGTCCCGAGTATGCAAAGCAACAATGGAAAATAGCCGAAGATAAGCAATATAGCGTCGGCGAAATAGAAAGAGAAAATGAGCGTAGCGGCGAGGCGGAGTTTAAGACCGTCCTCAACTAGGATGAAAGGAGTAGGAGTCGCACCTAGTAACGTGGCATTCTACGCCGATCTATTCATAATGCGTAACATGGCATCATATAGCATAACATACATAACATAGCACACATAAACCTTACTTGGCCCCCATAGTAGGAAGGTACAATGAACACGCAATCTATACCCCTACCCCGATCATCCCATCTCCCGTAGTAACTATAGCCAACCTGTTGGTTCCCTGGGTATGCACTTGGGACCGAGCCCCTGACTATCGCTGTGCCCAGATGCGGAGGCTCCCCGAATCAACACCCAGTACGGCTCGATGAGATTAATATAAAAAGCCGACAAGGCAAAATATGGAAACCAGCATCCATCTTCATCCCCCAGGGGATGGAATGACACTCCGTAGAGCGGCGTATCACCGCCCTCTGGCGGACGGTGATACAGCTATTAACCACAGGATGGTCATGAATGCTAGGTAATCCAACCCAAAACAAATGCAGTCAAGTCTCATTGATAATACTAGCACCAAATGATACATGTTGAAGCTAATGTGTGTGTATATATATAATACATGCTGAAACTGATAATGGTATATATATAATTTACACGTCATGCGTATTTGAATGCGATCTTTTGAAACAAGCTATAATATTTACGTGAGAATGATATTGTATAACTAGGTTTCATGGTAAACATGATTTACTATTTAACATGCTTTATAAAATTCATTTTAAGCTACTATTCTATTTATGAAATACTTTAGGGGAACTTATATTGCTTTACTAAGTTTTATTTAAACACGATAATAACCATGATGTACTTTACTCAATTACATGCGGTATCATCATTTACGAAACTTTCTACTAGAATTTATATCGTGCTGGCCACGTTTCACGCTACACATAACATGATGTTTCCAACATCATACTAAAAATTTATACTAAACAAAATATACGACTTTAAAACATTCTACGCGGTTGAACTATTTTACTATACAGAACTACTAGCCTGCAGAAGAAACTGGCTTCACAAACCTCGGTTTCGACATTGGACTAGCGTGCTCGGCCAATATCACACTATTATTCCAACTACATTCATATACACTGATAATTAGAAGTAAATCCATCAATATTCTGGAAGAAAACCTACTTTGAATATATATATAGCCCAAACTTTGACTTATCGAAAAATAGCTGGCTTCGCTATTTCTCGTAAGTCTAGAAGGGAGAAATACTCAACTTTAAGGGATAGGAGTATATTGAAACTACTTTGGAGCAATTCCACTTACCTTATCTCGGTAGGACGACGGTTCAATGGCCGAATTTCATGAAACTAACTCCTTGAGAATGCTCAGAAACGTTAATACTTCACTAGCCAAGATTAATTCAAGTTTGGACCGCATTTAATAGCGTAAACAGATAGAATTTTGAAGGAATTCTTCGTATCCTCCATTTTCTGTTTTGTTGGAAAATTATGATAATTATCTAAAAAAAATGAAATTGGGGCTTATATAGTTGGTACACCTCATCTCCGTGGAACGTTGGCCATCGGAGGTAGGCCCTCCGTGAAACGTTGGCCATCGCGGAGGAGGTACGCTCATCCCCTCCTGCTGCGATGGTTCGACGTGGAACTTGTCGCTTCCCCAGGAGCCTCTTTTTCTAGCATGTATGGCATTCTAATATAACCCAACACGCGAATAGGCCATCTACATTCCAATAATTTACGGGGTGTAACAGGAAATGAGTTGACTTAGTCATCAAATCTTTTGCCACGGATTGATTCATGTTGTCGGCAGTACGAGGTAGGCCGTAATGAAATCTATATTCACTTCTTCCACTTCTAAGTGGGTATCTTGATATCTTAGATTATGTCTCACGGCTGATGTTCTACCTTGACTTGCTAGCAGTTCGTCCACTTAGCTACATATTCAGCAACGTCTCTTTTCATGTCGTTCCACCATTAAATATCCGAAAACTCGCGGTACATTTTGGTAGCACCGGGGTGACTGGTGTATCTCGAGGCATATTGCCTCGACCGGTATACATTGTCTCAACTCACCAACATCCGACATTCACAACCTGCCATGGTAAGTACCCCATCTCCCCTTTAGGAGAAAGCCTCAACCTCCCCTTTAGAAGCGCTGTAAGTTTACGTAGGGTGGATCATCATCTTATCTGCACTTAACTTCAACTACCAAGGATGAATCGACCTACTTTGCACTACCACACCACCTTCGGCTGAATCCACCAACGCCCACTAACTAGGCCCAACCTGTGAACTTCTTTCGCTAGCTCCTCTTTCCTTCGTCAACGTGAGTCACATCCCATGAACAGCCTGCTTAGGGCGTCAACCACCATATTGGCTTTCTGCAGACAAAAGTACACTCATGTCGTAGTCTTTCGGCAGCTCTAACCATTTTATCGGAAGTGTAGGTCATGCGGTTGAACATGTACTGAAGACTCTTGTGATCTGTAAATACATCTATATGGGCTCCATATATATAATGCCTCCACATTTTCGCGCAAACACCATCAGCTTGCCAACTCCAACTCATGAGTTGATAATTAGCTACTGAACTTTGAGGCATGCCGGGCGTAGGCTATCACTTTTCCTTCCCTTGACATAGTGAGTCCAACTCTGGAAGCATCACAATAAACAACCAACCCATCTGTTCCTTCTGGCAGGGTAAAAATTGGAGCAGTAGTGAGTTGAGTCTTCAACTCCTTGAAACTCTTCTCACACTCATTCGACCACGAGAATTTCACCTTCTTACGAGTTAGCTTAGTCGAGAGGTGATTCTATGAAGAGAAACCTTCCGTAAACCGTTGGTAATAACCCGTTAAGCCTAGAAACTCCCGATTTCAGTAGGAGAGGTAGGTCTGGGCAATCTTTTACTTCTGCTATCTTATGAGGTCTACTAATAATCCGCTGATGCTCCTTAAGAGTGTACGGTCCGTACAAGTAATATAGTGGCCCTTTTTAAGTAGGATGTCGAACCCAAAGGAATTTGGACCAATTCGACTAACTATCAAGTTCAAGTGTGATATTAAATACCGCAAGTGTTGATTTTAAAAGTTTTCGATAGAGTTAAATTAAGTCTAATTGTAGTCCCAGCGAAATCTTTTGAATTCACTCAAGGAGCAACATAGAGTTAAGCTTGGGATAATCATGTCATGATACTGCGATTCATAATGGTTTAAGTATGAAACTATCAATTGTGTCTCACATAATTAGAATTGCATGTTCATGACCTTTCGAGCCTCTAAACACGACAAACTAGCCTCACTACTACATCGTGAGCGAGGATGCTAATTCTAGTCAAACCAGGCAGTGGCTCGTGGATGTGGTTATAGGGTTATGCCATTGATTAAGGTCCTTCCGTGCCTCAACCATTTCACCAACCTTAGCTTCACAACTACTTTTGGTGGTGGAGTGACAAATCTAAGCTGGTGTCTTTCTATCTTCCATTTTATCAACCAAGCAAGGTATTAGGTATATTTTTATCCTAACCACGAGAATCTTATCCAAAAGACAAGAACTTGCTTCTTACATTCTTATGTTCTTCCTAGGTTTGCTTTATCAAGCATTTGCTAAGTTTAACGTGTATTTTCATGGTGATCAATCATTAAAACAGCCATAATTAAGAGTAAGACAATAACAACAATCAATAACTTAATTCCACGGCAAATTCGTAACAACACACTCATAACTCATGGCTTCAACCTAGAGGAAGGTTCTAGCCATTCCAAGTTAAATAAAAATTACAAAGAAAACATTGTTAAAGTAACATACTTACAGAATTTGTAGAGGAGAAGATGAAATTGATGAACCCTAGGTGAGTTGTCCCACTTCTCCCTTCACTCCTAGGTGGTTTACAGAATAAGAGTCGTGAAAAATGATTTTAGGAGCTAAGGGACCGATTTATAGTAAATGAGAATTGTGCAAAATTATGCCTATCGTGGAATGGCTCCGTGTCACGGAGTGTATCGCGAACCTTTGCCTCCCTTGACAGAGGTAGCCTTCGGAAGCACCTTTGGAAACTCACAAAATTGTCTCTAGGAAGCCCCTTGCTGCGTTGGCAGGCGTGTCACGCTTCTTGGGAAGCGCGCTAGGTGGCCTTGGTCGCGTAGCTTGCCTGCCGTGGCACGTTGCCCGAGTGCGGAGGTGGGAACATTTCGCGCATCTTCCTTCAGAGCATTAGTTTTCATTCGATTCCATGCCTCCACTTCACCAAATCATGGATTAGTCCCTCAACTTCATTTAAACCTACAAACACAAGAACTAATCATGTTGGTTAGTGTATATATTCACATTTACATAAAATTACATGAGAATATATATAATTAATTCAATAAACAAGACAAAACAAAGTTGTAAAGCATCACTTGAGCATGCTATTTTGCCCGATCACCTTCACACGAAACCACACTTGGCTTCGAAAAGTCACGGACCTGCTTTAGAATTCATTTGCTAAACTTGGAAAACAGCGGCGGAGTCTTGCATTATTTGAAGCACTATCCTCGGGTGATACGATTCTCTTCCTCATTTTTAGGAGTATACAAAAATCATCGATGAATACAATGGCGAACATATCCAGTGCTGGCAGGAGCCTTATTCATAAAATGCATGAAAATTTGTTGGGGCATTTGTTAACCCGAGACATTACCACAAACTCATAGTGACCATACGAGTTCTAAATGTTGTTTCGATATGTCGCTCTCTCTAACTCTTAGCGGTGGTATCGACCTGAGATCGATTCTTGGGCTCTCACTTGGATCCTGAAGTTGATCGAATAGATCGTCAATTTTAGGTAGAATTTACTTACAATTTCACCCTACAAAACTATATACTTGGCAAAAGGCTTCATCACGATTCACCCACAAAACTATATGGTGTTGAAATTGCTTAAAGGATCTTGGGTATTACAATATCTCCCCCTTAGGATCATTCATCCTCGAATGATAAATAAGGATACTAGTACACATTGGAATCCTATAAAAATTTTACTAGAGTTTTCTTTGTAATTGGTTCTATCCCAAAAGTTTCCTCCATGCAATAGCCAATCAAGAAATATCTTAAACCTCATAAGGCAACACCAAGAAAAACATAAGAAATTGAAACACAAGAAGCATATTTGGGCCCTTATTGGCCCCCCTTCTTTGGAATATTATATCCACTTGTCATGACCATATTTTACAGCTGCCTCTTTCTCACTCCTGTAGCTCCTCCCCACTGATGCAACAAAACTACTATTGGTACCGGGAAAAGCAGAGATGTTTATAGTAAATACATGAGTAGAGGCACGAGTCATGGAGAATAGGGAAATATAACATAATTCAAGAATTAAGATTATGGCAAGGGTCCTAATTAATCATGGTATTGGAAAACATCTAGTAAGGCTAGAATAGATACTTGTATATGTATTTTCCTCCTGCTCAAATAACTATGGCTATTTTCTCGTTTCATCTTTGACCTCTCAAGTAACCTCTTCAACATTCTGTCTCCTTCACAACACCTTCATAAGCAATATCTTTAGTCTCAACACCAAATTTGGTGATCAAGGATAGCCACTAGTACATCTTTTCAAATCAAGTCCCATTTAACTCCTATATTCTAGGCCAAGACCACTAGGGACGGGTCTCCCGGTGCAATTCCTCAATATGGATATATGGAACATAACTCCCTTTGGTAGCACCGGCTTATACGCTACCAACCTAACTTTTCATATAATTCTATATAGGCTAACATATCTCAAACTAAGCCTCCATTTCTTCCCAAACCGCATGGCCTTTTATAAGTAGAGACATATAAAACTCCTAATCATCAATAACCAAATTCTAATTCTTGAAACTGGCCACAATTTTATATGGGACTTCTTGCACCGTTGAGTAGTCCTCAACCTCCCATGAATTAACTTAACCTTTTTCCATAGCCTGGTGGACCAAAGTCCAGGTTTAGGTAGCTCCTACTCCCAACCTCAAACCATCGATAGGAGATCTATAGTCTCCCATATAAGGCCTCGTATGGAGCTATCTTGATGTTGGAATGGTAGTTGTTATTGTTTAACTCAATGAGTGATAAATCGACATCCTATATGCCTTTGAAATAAAGAATGTATTCTCTCAACATGTCCTCGAGCATTTGAATAATATGCTTGGCCTTGCCATTCATCTATAGGTGGAAGAAGTTTTACTCGAGTTAATGCAAGTGCACAAACCCTTCTAGAAAGATCTCTAAAAATAAGTCTTGAAGCTTGTCCCTCTAAAAAATTCCATATTGATCTCATCTCCCATTCCACCACATTCAATTCTATACTCTGTGGTAGGGCTCCTAGGTTCTGGTGCTCATCCTTGAGCTTTGTTGGAAATTTGAGCACGTAGTCACAATCTTGCTATACTTTTTATTGATATTTGGTCACCCGATAAATCTCTTTTGAGTCACGTGTTATACCCGGAAGCCCTAATATCAGAGCGGGAGTTAAAATCGAGAAAATAAGATTTTCTGCACTAGGTCATAGAAAAGTCGTCGTGACCCGTCCGAGTTGACTACGAGGCGTTAAGTGACTCGTGGTGAGTGTTGACTTTCCTATAAATTTCAAATTGGGGTGACCACGGGTGTGACCATAGATCGTGGTTAGATGCCACGATCCGTTAGGTGAGTAGTGGTCAGCAGGTTGATTAGGAACTTGAGGTTTTGGGAAGTGGAGAAACTTAACGGAAGGTGACCGCGAGTCGTAGTCACCAATGGCAACCGGTAGGTCCCTCGTGTGGACCCATCAAGGAAAAATTGGCGGTTCACGCGACAGAGATGACTGCTCGTGTCAATGTTAGCGACTCGTCCATTCCATTATTAGGATTGAGTCATTTTCTCTACGAATTTAGTGATTTTCCATAATTCCTGTAAGAGTCTAAGGCCTAAACTACGCCGTTTTGGGTATGAATAGTGAATTTTAAGAGTTGTAAGTTCATTCTAAGATATTCCTATTCATGCATGCATACTTAGAAGTCTAGAGAGATGTTTAAGCTTAATTTGTTCAAGTTTTTCATCAATTCTTCCTTGGGCAATCGAGAGAAGATGAAAGCCAGATTCTCTTAAGGTATGTAAGGGTATGAATGGGTGATTTTGTTCACACACATGCCCAATCCCTCTCTAATTCGTAAAATCTATATATTGATCTATAGGGTTTTTATCCCAATGCATAATTTCCTAAGCTTCTACATGGATATGATCTAAGTATGTTCTATTATTCAATTATGATTCATGGGCAAGTTTTACAATATTTTCAATTATAAATCATGTCTTAGAGTTTTATAAATTATAATGCCCATCCATGAGGAAGTTACATGAAAATTTGAGATTTATGATGTATGTTCAAGTATGATGAGATATTTATGATGAAAAGCATGTTTTACCCATGTTTATATCATGTTTTCAAGTTAATTAAGTATTTTCAAGCATGTTTAAGTATTGGGCAAGCTCATATGTTTAGAAAGTATGATTTATGAATTCATGTCAATTAGCTTACCACATGGTTTTGGACTCAAGACTCCTAATTATGTTCATCTTGTATTGTGAGCTAAATCTCCTCATGTATGATTTCGGATTTTATATGGACTTCATGATTATTCAGGTTTGTCACTAGACAATGGTCAACTTGTTGAAAAATGGAGAGCATATGCATATTTTGGGAGTAATGTCTAGTATCGAGTAGGCTAATGGTCATTTAACCCTATTCCTCAGAACTACGCGCCAACATAGGTATGATCAGATTATTAGGACCTCTCTTTCGAGAGATTTCCCTTGCCGAAGGAGCCTTCTGCGTTGTACGCCGATATCATGGTAGCGTTTTTATCCATGTTAAGGATTTGAAGCGACTCTTTCCCACTAAGAAGTGTGATAGTCGGGAACACGTAAGCTCTATCATGGTAATGTCGGTTATATGACAGTATCCCATTGTTCCTCCTGATTTTAGTTATGCATGTTTATCATTCATGATATATATATATATATATATATAGATGTTATAAAGTAGGTTTGACCCAATGTTCGGCTTTACTTATGATTATCGGGTTTCGGCTTTGGGTTATTCAATTCAGTTATGATGTTTAGTTATGTTCAGATCATGATTTCGAAAAATAGCATGAAAGCCCTACTCTCATATTCTTATCCTGAATTTATGTTTAATATTTATGCATGTTTTAAATGATTTACTTATTTAAGTGATTTACCTGCATATGGTACATTCCACGTACTGACCGCATACTCTATGTTGTATGGTTTACAATACGGGCTCCAATCTTCGAGTCAACTCCGTCACTAGCCGGTTATGGAGTTAGCATCGGCTTCAATGGTGAGTCCTCATACTCGAGGACACATTCGTCGCTCAGTTATCTTTGTGTTTTAGTTATAGTTTAGAGTTAGTTGGGGTCTTGTCCCATCAACTCACAAGAATTAGAGAGCTTACCAGGACATGGTGTATAGTTAGCTTCAGACTTGTCTATGTATTTTTAATTCTATGATGTGTTAAGACTTCCGCTATGGTTATTATATCGATATTCCGCTTGTATTAATTGAGTTAGAAGTATGTTCATTCCATGGGTTGACTTGGAGTCTCTAGGGGCTCCTTGTCCCGTGTCTCGATCTTGGCCTATGTTCGGGTCGTGACAAACTTTGTATACGGTAATACTTTTTGAAGTGTCTAGGGTGTCTAAAACCGCGTTAAAGTAGATCCTCTTTTTCATGGAATGAAGTGCACCACACTTATAAAGAAGAGGCTATGTATGTCTTCTTTCCATGATCTATGTCGTGCGGTGAAATACCTCTATATCCTTCTAACTTTCGTGCTATTCGCAATTCGAGAATCATGCCTTCCCATATAGTTAAAGGTAGAAGAAATGGAAATGGAATGGCCGCGAGGATAGCAATGGAGCGAACTTTTTCCAACAAGCCCCACCAGCCCCATGAGCACCATGCGGGCCAGGTTGCCACCGAATCGGGGCAACCATTCAGATGCTAGCGCATAGCTTGACGCCCAGGTAAGCTTCGGTAGGAAATAGCGCTGTCTGCGAGAATGGGAGTGAGCGTGACACAAATTAGAAACTTCCTAAGGATGAACCCACGAGTTTCATGGTTCAAAAGTGGACAAGTATCCACATGAGTTTTATTGACAATATTCTAACGATCACCCGGTCATGGGGTGAATGGAGTGGAGTGCACCAACTTGGCCTCATATCGGTTGAAAGGCGTCGCACACATTTGGTTTAAATAGTGGAAGGTAGTAGAGACGTCGGGCTTGAGCCCTATCGATTGGGATGAGTTTCATGTAAGCTTTCCTAGATAGGTTCTTCCCTCGCGAGATAAAGGAGGCTAGCGCAGTAGAGTTTGTGAATCTAAAAAAGCAAGGGAAGATGACGGTGCGGGAATATGCCCTAGAGTTCACTCGTCTGTCAAAGTACGCCCCCGAGAGTTAGTGGTTGATCGGAGGATCGAGTGGCCGGAGTTTGTTCATGGGGTGAGTGGACTATCGAAAGGATTGCGGGAATCGCCATGCTTCATCAGGATGGATTTTCCTCGAATAGTTTTGCATACGAGATGGAGGCGGAACATCGAAGAGAGTGGCTAAGAGGGTCGGACAGAGGCTGCTATAGGTTCTCTTAGTCGAGGCCGAGGTGAGTGGGCACCAATAGCGATTTTCAGAGATCTTATTTGAGTATCTTGAGGATTAGTGTGCTATCTAGATCTAGGCACGACTAGAGACGAGCATCGAGGCTATAGGGGTCAAAACAACGGCGCATAGATTCCGATATTCCAATTTGCGACGGTGTGGTCGGATGCACCTGAGTCGGTGTTTGGTGAGTCTGAGTTCTTGCTTCGGATTGTAAGCCCGACATATGCTCGAGGATTGCCCGGCGGCTAGACGGGGCCATGAAGGGCCGAGGCCTGGCTTCCAATTCAGCGGCTCCACCAGCACGCACGGCCAACCATGAGGCATTTACTAGCATAGGTGGCGGTGGCGCCAAAACAGATTCTATGCCTTATATCACCGGAAGCGAGGTCTCTCGGATAGCAGTCAATGGTATGTTATGAGTTTTCCTCCTTGAGAGTATGGTTTGTTAGATCCGGGGCTACCTTGTCTTTGTGTGCCCTATGTGGCTAGTAGTTTTGGAGTGATCACGAAATCTTATCGAGAACCCTTCTGATCTCTACTCCGAGTGGGTGATTAAGTTGTAGTTGGACGGGTGTATACAAGTTGCCTGGTCATAGTCTAGTCATGGATGTTATCTCAGCGGATCTAGTAGAATTATCCGCAGCCAATTTTTATGTTATCCTCGGCATGGATTGACTATTTTTCATGTTATGGCTCGATTAATTGTAGAACTCGGGCGTGGGAAGTTCTAGTTTTCGGGCGAGCCAGTCATAGAGTGAAAGGGTAGTCAATTATTCCTGTAGGTCACTTCATTTCCTATCTTGAGACCCAGAAAGATGATCTCCAAGGATTTTGTGTACCATTTAGTTAGGGTCAAGGATGCCATGTTCGGTACCCCGACTATCCAGTCAGTCCCAATAGTATGTAGTATCGGATGTCTTCCCCAGATTATCTACCGGAATCACTCCCGAGTGGAAGATTGATTTTGGTATTGACCTTCTTCGTCGCAACCTATATCTATTCCTCCTTACAAAAATGGCTCGGTAGTGATAAAGGAGTTGAAGAAATTGATTGAAAGACCTTTTAGATAAGGAATCATCGGTTGAGCAAATCCCCATGGGGTGCACCACTTCTCTTTGTCAAAAGAAAGATGGTTCACTTCGTACGTGTATTGATTATCGAAAACTTAATAAGGTCACCATCAAACGGTATCCTTTTCCTAAGTTGATGATTTTTTTGACTAGCTTCAGGGTGCCAAGTGCTTTTTGAAGATAGATCTCAGATACGGATACCATCGGCCCAGAGTTCCGGAGTGACATCCGAAGACAGCCTTCTGGACTCGGTATGGACATTATGAGTTTGTACGTTATGTATTTTGGACTAACGAATGTTTCACTGCGGCTTTTATGGATTTGATGGCTTGAGTGTTCAAGCCATACCTTTGATATGTTCGTGATCGTGTTTATTGATGATATCCTGATGCTTATTCTCGGAGCGAGGGAGGCATGCCACTCATTTGAGAGTGGTACTCACAGACCTCAAGGATCACCAATTGCCAGCACTAAATTCGGCAGTGCGAGTTATGTGGTTGGACTCGGTGGCATTTTGGGCCATGTGGTGTCAAGTGAGGGTATAAGGTGGAGTCTCGAGAAGATAGAAGCGGTGAAGAGAATTGGCCTAGACCGGTGAATCCTTCAGACATCAGGAGTTTCTTGGGTTTAGCTGGGTACTATCGGACATTTTTTGAGGGTTTTTCATCTATTGCCGGTGCCATTGACCAAATTGACCCAAAGAAGTGAAATTCCAATGGTCGGATGCTTATGATAGGAGCTTCCGAGTTGAAGACTCGACTCACCTCCAGCACTGGTGTTAACCCTACCCGAAGGGTACTGATGAGTTTGTGGTGTATTGCGATGCTTGTAGGATCAGCCTTGGTTGTGTATTGATGCAGCACAACAAGGTTATAACATATACTTCGGAGTTGAAGGTGCATGAAAAAATTACCCAGACCCACGATATTCAATTGGCGGCGTGGTATTCACCTTGAATTTGGAGACACTATTTGTACGAGGTCCATGTAGATGTGTTTGGATCACAAGTTATCCAGGAAAAGGATCTAAATCTAAGCCAAAGGGAGGTGGTTGGAGTTACTTTCGAGGATTATGAAAATGGTGTCGCTTCTGATCAGGCTAAGACCCGATGATGTATGAGACGCATAGTAGACTCTTTATGGAGAGTGTGTCCCATGTATAGGAGGGGAAGAAGGAACTGGTGAAGGATGTGCATTGGCTTGAATGGTTGGGAGTTCATTTGGTTGACTCGACTAATGGCGGTGTTATAGTTTAGAATGGCTCAGAATCATCCTTGGTGACTAATATGAAAGACAAACAGGAAATGAGGACCCTATTTTGATAAGGTTAAAAGAAGTCGTTCGAAGTCAAAGGTAGAGGACTTCTCAAAGGGAAGATGGCGTGCTTCAATATCAGGGTCACTTGTGTGTCCTGGACCTTGGTGATTTGAGAAATCAGATGTTGCATGATGCTCATAACACAGATATTTGATACATAGGTGCCACCAAGTTTACCGTGACACCAGAATCTATTGGTGGGAATGGAATGAAGAAAGGACACAATTTGTAGCTAAATGTCCAAATTGTTAGCAAGTGAAGGTTGAGCACTAGAAACTGGGAGGTGTGCTTGGGCATCAGTATCCCTACTTGGATGTGGGGAGGAGATTAATGGACTTGGCCACGGGGTTGCCTCGCACGTCGAGTATGACTCCATTTGGAGATCATAGATAGATTGACCAAAGCCGCTCATTTTCTTAGCAGTCAAAACCACCGATTCAGCAGAGGATTATGCCACTAAACATCAAAGAGCTGTTCGGTTGCATGGAGTACCCTTGTCCATCTTATCGAATAGAGGTACTTAGTTTTACCTCTCAATTTTGTTCGTTTCAAAAGGGATTTGGTACTCAAGTTAAGCTCGATTACAACATTTTACAGGTAAATGGATAGTCCAGCGGGCGGAAAATTTAGACCCTCGAGGATATTTTAAGAGCGTGATTGACTTCAAGGGTAGTTGGGATGATCATTTTCCTCACATTAGGAGTTAGCATTGCAATACTTGATTATCATTCAGCATTCGGATGGCTTTCTGTTTGAGGCTCTCTATGGCGAGTGTAGATCACTTGTTGGCTTGTTTAAAGTCGGTGAAGGTGCAATGATAGGACCATATTAAGTCCATGAAGCCATGGAGAAGATTCAGCTTATAAGGGACGGGTTAAAAATAGCTCATACTCACAAATTATGCGGATTAGAGAAGAGAATTTCGAGTTTGAAGTGGATGATTAGGTGTTTTCTTAAGGTGTCTCCCATGAAGGGAGTGATGAGAATTCGTAAAAAGAAGCTCAGTCCCCGTTATGTTGGCCGTACGAATTGTGTCAAAAACTATAACACCCCAAAAGTTTCTTAGAGTTAGACACAGAAACTGAAGAAACTAATACCAGAACAAAACATCAAACCTTATTACGGTTCGTTGTAGGAGTCCGTGGGTCGTTGGATATGCTTGTTGTTTCATGAGCAGAGGCATCGGAAATTTTCCCGGAACACACGGGGATTGTACGAACCGTGGCTTGATTGAACTAGTCATTGAAGGAGATTAAGAGAAGTTCGAAGGAAGAATGAAAACCGAAGAGCAGACCAATGAGTGGATTTCTTGTTACCACGGCCCGTTGGATGGGTCGTTGGTTACGCTGGTTGTTGAAAATCTCAGGCTAAGTTTGGAACCATTCTAGATATGAATAGACTCAAGCTGGTGAATTTATGGAAACAATGTGTTAAGATCAATTCCTAAATATAATAAGTGCATTAGATGAAAATTAAGGTCATAAGGAGCCTTTAGCACAAAATGGGGATTGAGAGACTCCTACCGAGTGAGTGTTCATATAAGTTCTTACAAGGGTCAACTTCAAACGACCGCAGCTCCCAATTTACAAAACTTTCTGGTTGATTCCATACCTCAAATCGAATCCCTTGAGTCTTTTTTTCCAATGCATATAACCTTGCATTAATCGAAGTTCGGATTAAAAAGTTATGGCATGGCGGTTTAGGTAGGCGGCAGGCAATAGAACCTGAGAATGGGCCGTTGCCCAGCAAACAACAACCCGTCCTGTTGGTAGTTGGAACTGCCACTTTGGTCTTCTTTTGGCAGTTCGGGGTATTTGGTAAACTCCTATGCTTCTAACTCCTAAATGACGTTGTTTTGGTCTTCCTTAAGGTCAGATTAACGGGATTAACCTAGCCTAAATCCTCACCCTCTCCAAAAAATAAATAGTTAGTTTTCTCTGAAGATAGGTGCTAGGGTTCTTCTTCAAATCTTCTTTGACTCTTCAAGGAAAGTCAAGGGATCATCAAACCAGGTATGTAGGGTTATGAGTGAGGGGTTTCTTTCATCCCTCACGCCCACCTGAGATTGTATTCATGATTCTCACTTCCTATGCTCTAATTTTTTGGAGTTTTTAGGATTTAAGCTCCTTGTGGGTGAATTTTTCATGTTCTTCCATGAAATTAGTTTCCTCATATTAAATTTATGTTCTTATGATTATGAATTCTTGTCATTAAATCTCTCATGAATCTATGAATCCCATGTTTGGTATAATTTTAAACACAGGGTTTAACCCAATTTCATGAAATTCTCTACGATATGTCTATGAGTCCAATTCCTCACATTTCAAAGCATGTTTAAGATTAATGGCAAATTTCATCCTCAATTTTATTATAAATTCATGTTTTCGAGCTATTAGAAAGTATGCCTATTATGCATATTTTATGGAAATTCAAGCTTATGATCCATGATTTAAAGCATGATGATACATGCATAAATGTTTATGAACACTAAACTTATGAATCCATGATTTTCACTTATGAGTCTATTTCAATAATGCATGATTTTAAATTTTAGGCAAGTTCACACAAGTTAAGTATGTTTCTATGATCATTTCCGATTCTCTAAAATCGGCTTATCATATAGTTTTGGAGTCTATACTCGATAACATCCATGGAAACTCAACATAAACTAAGGAAGCTTTGGATGTTCCAAGAGGACCCATGACAAGATCCCAAAAAAGGAAATTTGAAGACCAGCAATGGGATGGAATTAGCTATTAAGTATCTTTGAAGGAAGAAGGTCTTAACCCCAATGAAGATATTTTGTCCAAGTCTTACATCTATTTTAAGGCCCAAATTAAAGTCCAAGAGGAGATGAAATGGAGCCCCATTAGCGCCTAAATGGAGAAAATACTGCTGCATTTTTTAATTAGTTTTAGAATTAAATTTAAAGTTGTTTTTATTCTATGTTTGACTCACAGGACTTTGTGTGTGGCAGCCTTCTATGACATTTAATAGTTGTTTTATTCTATGTTGACTTCATAGGATAATGTGTGTGGTAGTTTTCTAGGTCCTAGGAAGTATCATTTTCATTTATGACATCTTTTGACCAACCCCTTCTTCACTACTATATAAAGTGGTCTTTGTTCATTCATGAAGATCAACTTTTGAATATTAATATATTTGAGAATTTTTTTGAACCTTTGTGATAAATTACTTTTGGATTTATATTGCAACCTAACTAGTTCATAGTTTATGCTAGTAAGATAATTCTTTCTTGATATCTTTGGTTTCTTCTTGGTATTCTTAGAAGGAGATTAGTACACTTACTAATTGTTGTCTAATGTTACTAACGAAGCGGTCAAGATCCAATTCTAAACATGATTAGTTTCTCAAGTAAAGGTGTTTGATATACCTATAGCCAATTAGTTGTTACTTGGATCCTTTCAAATCCATATCTCTTAATTCTTGTTTAGTGTTTTCAATTAGTTTTTAGTTTTACTTCGGTATTTATTTTAAGTTCATACTCTAGTTTTGGGATTTAATCTTTGTGTTATCAAGCAGGTATCAGAGCAGTTCTATCAACATCCCATTCTTGATAAACTTGGGAGTTTCTTGAACAAAGAGCCAAAAAAAACAAAAAAAGACATTACGCCCAGCAGTGAAACATTAACATTAAAAAAAAACACTATGGTGGCGATGAAGCGTACCATTTAAAAAAGAAAAGGATTTTCTTATTGCTCTTCAAAGAAGTTTTCCTCTTCTAATTATTTCCAAAAAACGGAAAAAAAGAGGTTTTTATAGAAAATAATAGAGGATCCTAGATGCTATCTTGTTCTAAATCCTTTCCTTTTGTTGAGTCTTGATTCAAATAAATCCTATTTTTCCTACGGTTGGTTCTTCACTTTTTTTTGTGCCCCAAGATCCTTATTTTACTACTAAGGACTTGACACAGGTGGGAGTTAAATATAAATCACGAAGTCTCTTTCAAAGGTCATTTGAGAGGAAAAGGCAGGAGTGTATGAGAACAATTGAGGGAAAAAGCCAACTTTTGAGTGATACACTATTTTCTTTAAGATGTCTATTACAAGTGATAGTGATTTTGAAAGGGGGGCGTCTTAAGAAGGAGATCGAAAAAAAATGATTTTACTTTACAAGCTATGCACCATCAATTTGGAAATATGGAACTTATAATTCCAAGAGATAAAGGATGCCATTCTTTGAACAAAATGAGACAATATCTGAACTTAGGAGGGAATCAGCTTTGTTGTACCACCCCAAAATAATCCTAGACCTCAAAATTGGAGAAATGTACCCCATGCCCCCATTGTGAATCAAGAAAATCCTATTTTATGATTTGGTTGATGATTTTGATGTAAATCTAGATAGGATAGGGAGATAGAAGGGGACAGGCTAGATTGAAAGATGACAACATAAATAGCATAAATATGAACATGTCATATTTCAAGTCCACAAGAGATCTATCTGTATTTGTACCTTGATTGGGGAGCATGGGTTAAGGTATTTTTGATTATCAAAACTATTCGGAAGGTAAGAAGGTTAAGCTTGTTGTTGTTGAATTTTCTGACTATGCTTCTATTTGGTAGAAAAAGCTTACAAGGGATAGACAACAAGATGGAGAACCACCCATTGCTACTTGGGCTGAGATGAAGAGAGTCATGAAGAAACAGTTTGTGCATTCGCATTTTCAAAGATACCTGTAATAGCGTCTTCAATCAATGAAGCAAGAACCATATTTGTT
Source organism: Datura stramonium (assembly GCA_018107945.1). NCBI lineage: Eukaryota > Viridiplantae > Streptophyta > Magnoliopsida > Solanales > Solanaceae > Datura > Datura stramonium. The sequence continues at coordinate 70,575 of JACEIK010002556.1, forward strand.
GATGAATACTTTAAGGCTATGGATATGGCTATGATCCGAAATTTGATTTCATGGAAGACAGAAGAGGCTACTATGGCTAGATTTCTTAATATTTTAAATAGAAAAAATGGCTGATGTAGTAGAGATACAGCCATATGTAACTTTAGATGAATTAGTAGATTTAGGCGCAAAAAGTAGAAAAACAAAATAAAGAAGACATCGAGGCTAGTTCATGGAGGAATCGACCAAACAGCATTTCAAGAAGCCATGGTCAAAAAGAAGAAGTATCTTCTAGACCTTAGAAGACAAGGCAAGGGTAAAGTAGATGAGGAAGAGGGAGGTAAATCTTTCTTTCTAAGTCATCTAAACCTTTGAGTTCAATTCAATGTCATAAATGTCATGGGAGAGGGCCTTATGATGCGTGAATGTCAACCAGAAGAAACAGTATCTTGAGAGAAGATGGAAAATATGAGAGTGAAAAAAGTGAGGATAGAAAAAGAGGGAGTTATGAGTGAAGATGATGTAGAAATGCCTAAGATGGTCTTGTTGGGTATGAGAAGATTCTTGAAGTAGAATATGAGAGTAAAAAGAGTGAGAAAGAGGAAGAAGATGAATGTAAGAGTGAAGATTGTGTAGAACTTCCTTTTAATCATAGTTTGATTGGGGTAGTTAGGAGGCTTATGTCTATCAGTTTGGGAATTGATAGTGATGAACAAAGGGAGAATATATTCCATACTAGGGTGGGATAAGGGAAAAACTTGTTCTATGATTATTGACAATGGTAGTTGTGCTAATGTGGTGAGTTCACACTTGGTAGATATGTTAGGGCTTGCATGCATGAAACACCCTAATCCCTATAGACTCCAATGGTTGAATGATAGTGGTGAATTTAAAGTCAACAAACAATGCATGATTTCATTCAATGTTAGGTATGAGGATGAAACTCTTTGTGATGTAATTCCTATGCGAGCTTGTCATATCTTTCTAGAGTGGAGTCACTGGTAGTTTGATAGGCATACTATCATGATGGAAGAAAGAATATATATTTTCTTGAGCTTAATGGCAAGAAGTATACTCTTATACCTTTAACTCCTTCTCAAGTGTTTGAAGATCAAAAGAGATTGCGAGAATCAATGGAAAACAAAAGGGATGGAATAAAAGTGAGCTTGAGGGGAAAGAAAAGAGTCATGGCCAAGAGTTAGAAAAAAGAGATATGGCCAAGAGAGAGAGAAAAGAGGGAAAAAACATAAGCAAAGAGGTAAAAGAGGGCTGGAGTGGAAAAAAAGAAAATTTTGGTGAGGAAGAGGCTAAGGGAAAGAAAAGGAGAGTTTCTATATAAAAGCCAAGGTGTGTTGAATGCGAAAGAGGAGTTGCCGCAATACTACTTACTTACAAAGAAGTCTTGATTAATTTTTAGATACTAACTTCTTCTTTGCCAAGTAGTGTTACTACTCTTTTGCGGGATTTTGCTGATATTTTTCCTGACGATATTCCTAAAGGTCTACCACCTTTGCGTTGCATTGAGCACCAAATTGACTTTGTACCTAGAGTCCAAATTCCAAATAGGCACGCCCATAAGTAATCACGAAGAGACAAAAAGTTGCAAAAGACAAGTTGAAGAGTTACTTGAAAAGGGGTTTGTCCGGCGCATGAGTCCTTGCTCTGTTCCTGTTCTATTGGTGCCCAAAAAGGATGGATCTTTGAGGATGTGTGTGGATTGTCAAGTTATCGGCAAGATTACCGGTAAAGTATCCTAAGAAACCTATTTCTTATATTGATGACATGTTTGACCAATTGCATGGGTCTAAAATTTTTTCTAAAATTTATCTAAAAATTGGTTACCATCAGATTTGAATGAATCCGAGGAGATGAATGGAAAGTGCTTTTAAGACCAAATATGGGCTTTATGAGTGGTTAGTTATGCCTTTTGGATTTACTAATGCACCCAACACTTTCATGAGATTGATAAATCATATTTTTAACGATTTTCATGGAAAGTTTGTGGTGGTTTTATTTTAATGATATCTGGATCTTTTCTAAATATATGGATGAGCATGTTTAGACACCTAAAACAACTACTCGAAGTTCTTAGAAGCAACATTGTTTGCTAATCTCCAAAAAGTGTACCTTTGTGTTGATCGTGTGTGGTATTGTTTGGTTTATGGTCAATTCTAAGGGAGTTGAAGTTGATTAAGGAGAAGGAATTAAAAGAGGAAATCAAAGAATGGCCTAAACCCAAGAGTGTAAGCGAGATTAGGAGTTTTCATGGGCTTTCTAGTTTTTATAGGAGGTTTGTTAGAGATTTTAGCACCATTCTTTGCTCCTTTGGTAGAAGTTACTAAGAAGGACAAGGTTTTCACATGGGGAAAAGAACAAGATGCTTTTTTTAACTTATTAAAAGAAAATTTGTTATGTTCCTCTTTTTGCAATTGTCCTGATTTTCTAAGTGTTTGAGGTTGAATGTGATGCCTCCGGAAGAGGAATAGGTGTTGTTTTAATGTGATTCCAAGCCTGAGAATGCTTTAGTGAAAAGTTGGTGGAGCTACATTGAACTACTCAACTTATAACAAGAGATATATGCTTTGGTCAAAGCTTTAGCTACATGGAAACATTATTTGTGGTCTAGAGAGTTTGTGGTTTAGACGGCCATGAATCCTTAAGAGACTTGAAGAAACCCAAAGTAGCTAAATCGTAGGCATGCAAAATGGGTTGAATTCATTGAAACTTTCCATATGTGATTGCTTACAAGCAAGGAAAGAAAATGTGGTTCTTTGATGCACTTTCAGAAGGTATGTCTTGGTCTCTACTCTTACTTCTAAATTGATAGGTTTTGTTCAAATCAAGGGCCTTTATGCTGTGATTCTGATTTTGGCGGGATTTACTGCGGAGTGAAAGTTGGAGTCAGGTATGGCGGTTCAATGTTCAAGATGGATTCCTTTTTAAGGAAAACAAGTTGTGTATTCCCAATATGAGTCTTTGTGTGAATTATTTGTTAGGGAAGCACATTGTGGTAGGCTCATGGGACACTTTGGAGTTCAAAAACTTTGGATATACTTGTTGATAGTTTCTTTAACAGCGTACGAAAGGATGTTTAGAAAGTGTGTTCCCAGTATCTTGAATGTAACGAGGCCAAATCAAAAGTGTTACCACGTAGTCTTTATACTCCTTTACCTGTTCCTACTTCTCAGGTTTAAATTTCCATGAGTTTTGTGTTAGGCCTTCCTAGAACTAAACATGGTAAGGATGATATATTTGTAGTGGTAGACCAATTTTTCAAAAATAGCTCATTTTATTCCATGTTTGAAGACTAATGATGTATCACATGTGGCTGATTTATTTGTGAAAGAAGTGGTTAAATTACATGGTATACCTAAAACTATTATTAGTGATAGGGATGCTAAGTTTCTACGTCACTTTTGGAGATTTCTTTGGGGAAAATTGGGGACTAAATTGTTATTTTCTACATCTGGTCACCCTGGGCGATGGGAAAGCGAGGGAAGTAGTTAATAGGACTTCGGGAATATGTTAAGGGTTGTTTTAAAGGAAAACTAACCTTTTGGGAGGAACATTTGCCCATGGTAGAGTTTGCCTATAATAGAACTATCCATTCTTCTACTGGTAAGTCTCCTTTTGAAGTTGTTTATGGATTTAATCCCCTTACCCCCCTTGATTTGCTGTCTTTGCCTACTAATGATATTGTTAATCTTGATGGTAGGAAGAAGGCTGAAATAATGAAGAAGATTCATGAACAAACAAGGGTTGCAATTGAATGGAAGAATGAACAAACTGCCTTAAGAAGAAATAAGGGGTGAAAATATGTTATTTTTAATTTTTGTAAAAGCTTTTTTTAATTTTTTCTATATAATAAAAATGTTATAAGATTATAAAAATAAAATCCAAGTTACACCCATGAGGAGATGGTCCATTTGATGTCCTTGAAAGATTGGAACAGTAACACAAACTTGATCATCTAGTGAATATCAAGTTAGTGTTACCTTTAATATTCTTGATATTTCTTTATTGTACTTGACATTTAATTCGAGAACTGAGAATTCTCTTGAAGAAGAGGGGAATGATAACATCCATGAAAACTCATCATCAACTAAGGAAGATTTGGAAGTTCCAAGAGGACCCAAGACAAGATCCCAAAAAAGGAAATTTCAAGACCAACTTAATGGCTAGAATTAGCTATTTGTGTCTTTTAATAGGAAAAGAAGACCTCAAGAACAATGAAGATATTTTCTCCAACTCTTACATCTATTTTAATGCCCAAATTAAAGTCCAAGAGGAGATAAAATGGAGCCCAAATCAGCCCCTAAATGGAGAAAATACTGCAGCATTCTTTTAATTAGTTTCTAAAATTAAATTTAAGAGATTGTTTTATTCTATGTTGAATCCTAGGACTTTGTGTGTGGCCTTCCTTGCCATTTAATATTTGTTTTATTCTATGTTGAATTCACAGAATAATGTGTGTGGTTGTTTTCTAGGTTCTAGGAAGTATCATTTTTATTTATGATATCTTTTGACCAACCCCTTCTTCACTACTATATAAAGGGTCTTTGTTCATTCATGAATTAGATTTTAAATATTAAATATATTTGAGAGTTCTTTGAACCTTTTTGTGGTAGATTACTTTTGAATTTATTTTTACAACTTCTTTAGTCCATAATTTATGGTAGTAAGATAATTGTTTCTTGATATCTTTGGTTTCTTCTTGGTATTCTTAGAAGGCGATTAGTACACTTATTAATTGTTGTCTAACGTTACTCACGAAGCGGTCGATATCACGGTAGCGTCTCTAGCCTAGAGCTTTGACGGCTCTGCCCACTTGAGTGTGATAGTCGGGACCACGTAAGCTCTATCATGTAATGTCGGTTATATCACGAGTCTCATTCCTTATGACTTTAGTTATGCATGTTTATCATTCATGATATCTATATATATTAAAAGTGGTTTGACCCAATGTTCGATTTCTACTTATGATTATCAAATTTCATCTTTGGTTCAATCGATTTAGTTATGATGCTCGGTTATGTTCGGATCATGATTTCAGAAAATAGCATGCAAACCCTACTCTCATATTCTTATCTTAATTTTGTTTTATACTATACATGTTTTAAATGATTTTACTTATTTAAATGGTTTTACTTACCTTGCATACACGGTACATTCCACGTACTAACAATTACTTTATGTTGTATCGTTTCATGATACATGGTTGTTCATTTAGGTTTTAGTCCCGCCATTAGCCTGATCCTCAGAGTTTGCATCCCTCACCCAGAGTCGGTGAGTCCTCATCCTTGAGAACCTTTCCGACCTATGTTGATGTTTTCGATTTAGTATTTAGTGAGTAGTTAGGTCTTGTCCCATCAACTCGTCAGTACGTAGAGCTTATTAGACATAGCATGTATTTAGCTTCAGACTTGTGTAATGTAATCAGATGTTCAGATGTTATTACATTCTTTGACTTTCATTATTTTCAGTTTTAGATTCCACATTTGTTATTTGTTGAGTTTTTTTTTTTTTTTAGATGTCATGTTCATGCCATGGCTCGACTTGGAGCCTCTCTCGGGGTTCTTTGTCTCGTGTCTCAACCTAGGTCCTATGTTGGTCGTAGAAAAACATGGTATCATAGCATTAGGTTTAAAGTTTCCTAGAGATTGTTGAAAATTGCATTAGGTAGAGCCTTTTTCATTGTGTGAAGCACACCACACTTATGTTGAAGGGCTACAAAACGATTTAGGAAATTTCCCTTCTTTCATGACTATGTCATGCGATGAAATATCTTTCTATCCTTCTGACTCGTGTATTCACGAACTCCAAAGCATAATACCGGTCGAGTGGAATAAGAGACTCTCTCAAATTATTTCTTCTTGTAGGATTTAAGAGAAATGAGCGGGAGAATTCATTGCACTTGGTAAGGAACCAAAAAAGTGGGGGGTGTACGATAGGAGAAGTATGAATCCTTCCATGATAGTCTTAGAGGCAAATGGGAAGTCAAGAGATAGTGATTTCTGCCTAGCCTTGAAGGATCCAATCCTCGAGAATGACCTTTAAGCTACGTGTGAGATCTTAAAGTGAAGGACTGGAGTCAAGACTTGAGTTTCAAGTGTGAAGGTTAGGGATCCAATAACTATGGAGATCTATCCATGCTTATTTAGGTGTCCTTCCTTTATTCTATGAGATACACTACTCATGCCTTATGTGATCATGTTATGCTCATGTCTAAGTTCCATGTACTACTTACATGTATTCATTCTCAATTCCATAGAATGAGAAGTAAATACTTCGGTGGTAATTCTAGTTGTTTACTTCCATAATTACATAAATCTCAGCTTCATGTCATGACCCTCTCGTTGTGTATGTAAACTCATGTCTCTCGGCATGCTCATCTCTATGGACTCAGTCTTAAGATTTGCCTTATCGGCTCATAAGTTCATGTTATATCAAGTATATGCCCAACTTAGATTTCTTGAATGATTCGTGCTCATAATTTCCCTTACTTAAGCCCTATATGAATGTTTCCCCATGATGCAAATGATGGTTAAAATAGGTATGTTAAGGATAACTCCCTATCCCTTCCATAGGTGTCAGGTATGTAGGAGTTAAGGAAACACAATTGTGCTTGACTGGAAGTGTAACAACACGTAGTCATTTGTGATTTTTGACCCATTTCCACCAAGTTGAATCTTTCCACATCATTATTTTTTTATTATGACTTGTGGAGATTGATGAAATAATTTTTGAGATGATCCGATGAAGATTAAATAAGATTTTCGATTTTGGAAGGTTGATTTGAGAGTTTGACCAAAGTTAATGATTTAAGTTAATGAGCTTGAATTTGGGTTATGAAAGCTCTTCCTAGTGATTTATTACATAGTTGGGTAGTTTGCATGGATCCCAAGGTGTTCGGGAGTTATTTCAACCTTTGGTTGAATTTGCCTGAGCTTTGAGGAGGCTAAGTTTGACCACGGTGAACTTTTGATCAAAATGACATCATATCGGTGAGTTGATGATTCCAGGCTAGAAATGTGTTTTATGATTGGAATTGTGTTTGGTGTGTGATCCGAGGATTCTGGATGAGTTTTGGCTGGATTTGAACGTTGTGTGTGTTTAGCATGATTTTAAGCACCATGTGAGAACTCAGAGGTTCGTTTAGTGTTGAGATCAAAAAGTTATTCGAGACTTTCAAAATTGTTAGCATGAATTATAGGAGTTATCTGAAAGTTTGTATGTTTGATAAGTCAGATTGGATTTTTATTGCAAAAGATGAAATAATTCTTAAACGAGCAAAAATGAGGTCTGATGGGGCAAACGAGAACAAAATGGAGTTTTGATTGAATGAGTAGCTCCTTATCATTATTTAGAATTATGAAAGAATCGTCGCATTCGGAATTCGTATGATGAACAATTTTAGTGAAAATTAAAGTTGCTGGTGCAACCCTATATAAATACCTGAATAGTGTAATTTTTACACAGACATATTTATTTGGTATTTTTGGAATATTTGGAGTTCTAGCTCAGAAATTGATTGATTTTGTGGCATTCTTTTCTATTTAATGAGGGTAAGTATCCTAATCCTTATTTTTTGGCATTTTCTCCGTGATTTCTTTAGTTGGTTTCTTTTTTATCTGTGAATTTATTGACGGAGGTAGGGGATTTTGAGTCTAAAGTTAAGCAACCATATTTTGATTAATTCAAAGTCTATTTGAGCTTCTTTTTGGTTGAAATTTCATATTTGAGTTCTTTACGTTATGGGTAACATGATTTTCAAGTAAAATTCGGTTTTTCCTTGTGGGCTTGGTTTGCTTTGTGGGCCTAGGATAAATATATCAATATGGGTGTTCATGATTTTATTATCTTATATAGAATACATATTTGACGGATCTTGATCATTTGGAAGGGTTATGGAAGGGCAAATTCATAATTAGATGCTTGAGCTTCATTTTGAGGCAAACAGAGATTTCTTGATTCTTTGAAGTTGGAAGAGGCTTAGTCCCCAGTATGTAGGCCATATAGGGTTATGAGGCGTCTTGGCATGCTGACCTATGAGTTGGAGCTACCAGCGGAATTGGCAGTGCATCAGTGTTTTATGTGTCCTTCTTTGAAGAAATGCATTTGAGATCCATATTTAGTGGTTCTAGTAGGGGGCATTGGGGTGAAGGACAACCTTACCTTTGAGAGGAGTATCAGCCGAGGTCCTTGATCATCAGGTTCATAAATTGAGAACTAAGAGTAGCCTCGGTGAAGGTTTTGTGAAATAATCTTCTTAGGGAGATAAGTGGAGGCCGAAGAAATATAAAGGCTAGAACCGTATATTTTCCCTTTCGGCTCGATTCCAACTTGGTATCACTTTCCTCCTTAGTACTCTATTCAGTTTCATGTCCAGTTCATGTATCTCAGTTCCTTTCATGTTTTAACGCCCTTCATATATGATTCACGAAATCATTTCGGCCATGTATAAGTCCGAAGTTATTAACTCAATCAGCTTTCAACTTGGATGTTCGGTATGTGTGGGATTACAGTTTCTTTTCTAGCCTTCCAGTATGTTTAACCTTCATTCGAGGATGAATGTTCCTAAGGGGCATATAATGTAACATCCCAAAAGTTTCTTAGGTCATACCCGGGGGCTTACGTTAGGGAAAATAATGCAGGAACCAAACAACGAACCTTAGTGCGGTTCGTTGTAGGTCCAATAGGTCGTTGGATATGCTCATTGTTTCATGACCAGAAAGCTGTCAGATATTTTCCTAGAACCCATGAGGGGATTGTACGGACCGTGGCTTGATTGAACTGGTCATTGTTTGTGGTCGTTGAAGAAGATTAAGAGAAGTTCGAAGGAAGAATGAGAGGAAAACCAACGAATGGACCAATGGTCCGTTGTTTGTTGTCATGGCCTGTTGGATGGGTCGTTGGTTCTTCTAGTTAGTTGAAATCTCGAGCTAAATTTGGGACCGTTCTAGGTATAAGAATAGACTGAGCCGGTGAATTTATTGAAACAAGATGTTTAGATCAACTCCTAAATGTAAGTGCATTAAATGCAAATTAAGGTCATAAGGAACCTCTAGCACAAAGTTGAGTTGAGAGCCTCCTTACCGATTCAGTGTTCGTATGAGTTCTCACAAGGGTCAACTTCAAACGACCATAGCTCCCATTTTAAAAAATGTTTTTGGGTAATTCAACACCTCAAATTAAAGCTCTTGGAATCTTATTTCCAACACATCTAACCTTTCATCAATCGCGATTCGAGTAAAAAGTTATGGGCGGTTTAGTGAAGCAGCAGAGACAACAATGAAACTCGAGAACGCTCCGTTGTAACAACCAACGACCCGTCCTGTTGGTAGTTGGAACTGCCGCTTCGAGTCTTCTTTTGGCCGGTTCGGGGGGTATTTGGTAAACTCTATGCTTCTAACTCCTAAATGGCGTTGTTTTGGTCTTCCTTAAGGTCGGATTAACGGGATTAACCTAGCTAAATCCTCACTCTCTCAAAAATAAATAGTTGGATTTTCTCTGAAGATAGGATCTAGGAGGTTTCTTCTTCAAATCTTCTTTGACTCTTCAAAGGAAAGTCAAGGGATCATCAAACCGAGGTATGTAGGGTTATGAGCGAGGGGTTTCTTCCACCCTCACCCTTTCTCAAGTTGTATTCTTGATTCTCCACTTCCTATGCTCTAATTTTTGGAGTTTTAGGATTAAGCTCCTTGTCGGTGAATTCTTTCACGTTCTTCAATAAAGCTCAGTTTCCTCATGATAAAATTTATGTTCTAACGTTATGAATGCTTGTGCCTTATCAAATCTCTCATGAATCTATGAATTCCAAGTTTCAAGTATGATTTTAAGAACTTCTAGGGTTTTAACCTAATTTCATGAAATTCTCTACGATATGTCTATGAATCCAATTCCCTCATGTTCCAAAAGCGTTTAAGATTAATGGGGAAAATTTCATCTACCAATTTTATTATAAATTCATGTTTTCAAGCTATTAGAAAAAGTATTCACTATTATGCATGTTTTTGGAAATTCAAGTGTATGATCCATGATTTCTGGCATGATGAAATATTTTCATGCATAATGATTTATAAAATCTAAACTTATGATTCCATGACTTTTGACTTGTAAGTCTATTTCAATAATACACGATTTTATGTTTTGGGCAAGTTCACAAAAGTTAAGTATGTTTTTATGATCCATTTCAGTTCTATAAACTCGGCTTACCATATGTGGTTTTGGAGTTTATACTCCCAGTTTCAACATGGTATGATTTCAGCTTTGTTCAAAAATGATTGTGAGCACCATGCCTATTTTTGGAGTAGTGTCTAGCACTGAGTAGACTAGAGGTTTATATAAACCCCAAGTCTCATAACTACGAGCCAACATAGGTTTACATATTACTTTGGGCCTCCCTTGTGAGTTATCCCCTGCGCTGAATGGGCCTTGAGCCTGATATCGATATCAGTAAATTGTCGTCTTTAGCCTTGGAAAACCATTGGAGCAGCTCTGCCTAGTTGAGTGTGATAGTCGGGACCGTAAGCACTATTGTAGTAATATCGGTTATATAATGAGTCTCCCATTGTTCCTCGTGATTTCAGCTATGCATGTTTATCATTCATGATATCTTATATTTTAACAGTTTGACCCAATGTTAGAGTTTTACTTATAATTATCGAGTGGCTTTAGGTCATTTGATTCGATTATGATGCTCGGTGATGTTCATATCATGATTTCATAAAATAGCATGCAAGCCTATTCTCTCACATTCTTGATCTTAATTGTGTTTTATATTACACTTGTTTTAAATTATTTACTTATTTAAGTAGTTTTACTTACCTTGAATACTCGATACATTTCACGTACTGACCGCATACTCTATGATGTATCATTTCATCATACAAGCTTGGACATTCGGTTTCGATCCTGCCGTTAGCTGATCCTCGAGTTCGCATCCCTCGGCCAAAGTTGGTGAGATCTCATCCTTGAGGACCCTTTTCCGACTTATGTTCGGTGTTTTCAATTGAGTATTTAGTGAGTTAGTTGGGGTGTTGTCCCATCAACTCGTCGTACGTAAAGGCTTATCGAGACATAGCATGTATTCATCTTTAGACTTGTGTTATGTAACTAGATGCTCAGATGTTATTACATTTTTAGACTTCCGCTATTTCAATTTAGACTTTCCGCATTTGTTATGTTTAGTCTTAGATGTCATGTTCATGCTATGGGTCGACTTGAAGCCTGCAAGGGTTCTTTATTCCATGTCTCGATCCAGGCCTATGTTCGGGTCATGGCCGAAGCAGGTTAGCAGGTAGCATATAAATTGGAGTTACCCTCGAATTAGTTTCCACTCATCTGTTTTCATGTATTGCTCCTAAATAAGTGTTTGGTGACCCAACTCCTAGTTATTACGGTGGACAATATCGGTATAGAAACAGCCTTAGTTATGAGGAGGTTCGGTGGAAATCTTTTGGATCGTCGGGTTCGAAAGCTAAGAAATTAGGAAGTAGCTTTAGTTAAGGTGTTGTGGAAAATAAACATGTTGATGCGGCTACATTGGGAATCCAAAGCAGATATGATGGCTAGATACCATATCTTTTTCCTTACCCCGATTTAGTTTAATCTTGGTGTCGGGTCTACCCTAAAACTCTATTCGAGTTTTATGTTCGGTTCATGTGCCCAGTTTCTCTCATGTCTATGAATGCATGTACGATCCATGGTCGAGTTTGAACATAGTTCGATTCGAGTAGTCATTCCGTTAGTTTCGGCTTATATGATCGGTATTTGAGTATGCGGTGCATTTCCTCTGCTTCTTTATATGATTTTCAACATTCGAGGACGAATGTTCCCAAGGAGGAGATATTGTGATACTTCGAAAGCCCTAAGATAAGACCCGGGAGTTGGCCCAGAAAAAGCTGGATTTTTGCACTAGGTCACCAGAATGAGTCATCCTGTGACCCTTCAGGGTTCTGACCACGAGTCGTTAAGTGACTCATGGTGTGGAGATGTTGACTTGTGTGAAAATTTTAAATTGGGGTGACCACAGGTGTGACCACGATTGTGGTCGAGATGCCTGATTCGTTAGGTGAGTCGTGGTCGGCAGTTGAATAGGGACTTGATGTTTTGGGAAGTGGAGGTAGCGAAGGTGACCATGAGTCGTGGTCACTAGTGACGAGCCGTTAGGTCCCTCGTGAGGGACCCATTGAGAAAAATTGGCAATGCACTTCAGACAGGAGATTCGACTCGTGCCAAGTGGTATCGACTCTACGTCAAGTCCTCGTTGGGACTAGCGGTCGGTTTTTCTGCGTGAATTTAGTAGAGGTTTTTCCATAATTCCTATGATCCTAAGGCCTAAACTGCGTCATTTTAAGATATGGTGTGAGTTTTAAGAGGGGTAAGTTCATTCTAAGCTATTCCTACTCATGCATACAAACTTAGAAGTCTAGAGAGGTGATGAAGGTCAATTCCTTCCAAGTTTTCATCAATTATTCCTTGGGAAATCAGATAAGTTGTAGAATCGAGATTCTTTCAAGTATGTAAGATTATTAATGGGTGAATTTGTTCACACCCATGCCCAATCCCTCTCTAATTCATGAAGATCTATATATTCATCCTATGGGGTTATAACTTAATGCATAGATTTTCTAAGTTTCTACATAGGTATGATCAAAGTATGTTTCTATTATTGAATTATGATTCATGAGCAAGTTTTACAATGTTTCAATTATAAATCATGGTTTAATTTTTACAAATTATAATGTCCATCCATGAAAGTTCATGAAAGTTGAGATTTATGATGTTGTTCAAGTATGATGAGATATTTATAATGAAAAGCATGTTTCAGGTCACCCATGCCTATGATCATGTTTTCAAGTGAATCAAAAGTATTTTCAAGCATGTTTAAGTATTGGGTAAGCCCATATGTTCAAGTATGATTTATGATTTCAAGTCAATTAGCTTACCACATGGTTTTGGAGTCAAGACTCCCGAGTTATGTTCAGCTGTGGTATGGTTTGAGCAAGGCTCCTCGCATGTATGATTCCAGTTTTATATGTACATGATTATTCAGCTTCGTCACTAAACAGCCGATCGGCTTCGTTAAAAATGGGTACATATGCATGTTTTGGGAGTAGTGTCCCTTTAGTAGGTTAAGGGTCGATCCATGGTATGCCTCGAACCCCTAGCATAACATAGGTATGATCAGATTATTTGGGACCTCCTTTTTGAAACTTTTTCCCCCGCCTAAAGGGGCCTTCGGCTTGATATCGATATCATGGTAGTGTCTTTAGCCTTGGCAAGTCTTTAAATGACTCTGCCCACTTTAGTATGATAGTCGGGACCACGTAAGCTCTATTGTGGCAATGTCGTTTACATGGCCGAGTCTCCCATTGTTACTCATGATTTAAGTTATGCATGTTTATCATTCATTATATATATATAGATGTTTTGAACATAACTTGAACATCATAAGCAAGATTGAATAACATCGAGTTATGCATGTTTATCATTGACTTTGGGTCATTCAATTCGGTTATGATGTTAGGTTATGTTTTAGATCATAATTCTGAAAATAGCATACAAGCCCTAGCGTCGAGATTCTTATCTTGATTACGTTTCATATCATGCATGGTTTAAATGATTTTACTTATTTAAGTGGTTTTACTTGACTTGCATTCTCGGTACATTCCACATACTAACCGCATCTTGTATGGTGTATCATTTTATGATACGAGTTCCGATCTTCAAACTCGGCTCGAGTCATTGCTTTGTTTTCGGAGTTAGCATCCCGGCCAGTTGCGATTCTTCATCTCCAGCGGACCATTCGAATTGCTCGAGTTATCTTTGTATTTTCAATTTCATACTTAGAGGATTAGTTGGGCTCTTGTCCTATCCAACTCATCGAAATCGGAAGGCTTTTCGGACATAGTGTATAGTCGACTTGACTTGTGTATGTATTTTAAATGCTATGTTATTATTCGGACTTTTGCTATTGGTTTATTATATCGATATTCCGATTTTATTGATTGAGTTAGTAGTATTTCATTCCATGGGTTGACTTGGATTCTGTAATCTTGTCCCATGTCTCGATCCGGACCTATGTTTGGGTTGTGACATCATGATATATTTTAGTGGATCTAGGGTAGATCGGAGTATGGCGTATTCCTCTGCCATGATTCTCGCAGAGTTCATCCACATTCGGGACACTCAATCCACCCTGGTGCCATCAGGTACCATCTTCTCTTTGCTCAAATGCCATGGTAATGTGTTTGTGAATCCCCTCCTTCAATTGGAACAAGGGGGCGTCACATACTGCTTCCTGCGGCTTGTGCTATCAAGGACAATTTTGCTTTGTTTAGCACTACTACACTACCACCATTGGATCCTAGTAAATGGATTCTTAGGTTTGCTAACTTGTGAATATATCTATCCAATTATCTCTTTTTCCCTTCAGCATGACGCACACATCCAATGGAGCATTAGCTACCACATTCTCCTTCCCTAGGTGATATAGTATGTCAACATCTTAGTCGTTAAGCAACTAGCCTCCACCTTGCTTCACGGTTCAACTCTTTTTCTTGAAGATATACGTAGACTCTTGTGGTGTGTGAAGATATCCACATAGACTCCATATAAGTAATGACGCCATATCTTTAGCATAAATATCACTACCACCAATTTTAGATCATTTGTCGGTAGTTCTTCTCATAAATTTCATTGTCTAGATACATAGGCTTTCACCTTATCCTTTTGCATAATACCCACTGAATCGGATCCAAAGCATCACAATATATCCAATCATTTCCCTCCAGCAAGGTAAGAATTAGAGCTGTAGTTAATTGGATTTTCAACTCCTGAAAGCTCCACACACAAGCCTCGGCGGTGAAACTTAGTGTTGTTCCTAGGTAAACTTGGTCAATAAAGTGGATATAGAGAGGATAACCCTCCACAACCCCTCGATAAGTAACCTCCAACCAAAAAATCTTGTGATCTCTGGGGAGTTGTGGGCCTTGGTAATTCTTCAACGCCTCGATCTTCTTAGGATCTACTTTGATGCCTTTACCTAATACCACATGGCCCAAGAAACCCTTGAGTCTGTAAATTCACTTGGAGAACTTAGTGGACAAGTTGGGTACAGTATGTGCAGCAAAATTCGAGGTGATTTGCATGTTCACCCTTACTCCAAGAATACACCAATATGTTATCAATAGAAAAAGCTATAACGGACAAGTCAAGATATGGATTAAACAATCTATTCATGAGATCCATAAAGCGCTTCTAGCACATAATAGTCAACTTGAAGGCCATGAGGAGAAACTTGTAGTGCACGTGTCGAGTATTGTTTGTCCTCTTTACAATATCCTCTTCTTTCACCCTTAGTGTTGTTCCTAATCTAAGGTCAATCTTGGAAAAACCACTTGGCTTCCTAGGCTATCCAAACAAATTTTAAATTCTAGGCAACAAATGTTTGTTTTTTTATGCTGACCTTATTCAACTCGTAATAGTTGACACACATTCGGAAGGACTTGCCCTTCTTTAAAATAAATAGAGATCAGTGCACCAAATGCAGTACTAGGTCAAATAATCCTTTATCAAGAGTCAGCTGATTGTGCCTCTAAATCCTTTAGTTTTGTTGGGGCCATTCTATATGTAGAATGGAAATACACTTCATACAAGGAATAACATCAATTCTAAAATCAATCTCCCTTCTGGAGGGATCCCATGCAGTTTATTGGCAATACTTCTAGGAATTCCTTACAATTGGCACAACTGAAAATTTGCCGCCTCATCGCCAGTGTCTCTCACCGTGACTAGGTGGTTTAGACATTCGCTCAAAATCAACTTCCTTGACTCAAGGTAGGAAATAAACCTCCTTCGACACTACTAATTTACCCCTCGCTCAAGCATCAACTCATTAGAGATAGGGAAAAGATTATCCCCTTTTGTGAATGTTCATCCTCGAATGGAGATTAATAGAGTTGAAAGATAGGGAAAAATTTAGGCAAAAACTAAAAGCTATAAGGCTGAATCTTGATGAACAGCGACCTAAAGCGAGATACATAGACTAAACTAGATTCGTGAGCATGCGTGCTTAGTAAGTCGAAGGCTGAGAGACATGAAATTGAAATAAATCTGGATAGAGTACTAAGGAGGAAACTAGTACCTCGTATTTGAAATTGGTGGAAAGGAAGAGGGTGAGGGTACTTAGCCGTCATATCTACTTCGGCTTCCCAAGTAGCTACCTCTACAAGCGATTCCTCCAAAAGGACTTCCACTAAAGTGACCTCCTTGTTCCTCAAATTCTGAGCCTCAGGTCAAGAATCTGAACTGGAACCTCCTCATAAGTGAGATTATCCTTCATCCCAGTGTTCTCTGCCAATACAATTGAAATTTGTTGCCAATACCTTTGCTTTAACAAGGACACATGGAAAATTGGATGCATTGACGCTAACTCTGCGGGCAACTTCAACTCATAGTTCGTGCCAGCACGCCTCGAGAATCTGTAAGGTCAAATATACCGAGGGACTAAGCTTCCCATTCTTTCGAACCTCGTTACCCCCTTTTATAGGTGAAACCTTGAAACACCCAATCATCAACTGCGAACTCTAATAAGGCTCAAATTACACCCATGAAGATGTAAAATGCGGATGTTATCAATAAAGAATCCAACTAAGCTTGGGGTCGATCGAGGAATACACACAAGATACGGACAAATATTGTTATTCACTTTTAGTTCAATTATAAATCAATAAATAGTATTATTGTGAGCTGGAGTTTTGATCAATAGTTATGCAATTAACTACTTAGGGAAGTGTTCCTCATGGCTTCCTAACTAGGTCGGATTATTACACTCGTGATCTATCACAATACTTTAACCTATAGAAGTGATAAATTATATGCATCTAAACGACTAATTCATCCCTATTAGATTCTCTACTCAATGTGATTAGGTCTTATGAGCAATTTTTCTTTAACCTTGATCAATAGTTCCGAACTAACTCTCCTGCAACCGCAACTCAAGTTATCCAATGAAACTCAATTTAAAGGCTCTATTGTTTTTTCTTTTTCCTAATCTCTCTACTTCTCTAGGTTTCAAGCAAGAAGAATTTAGGCTAATCCTAATGTTTCGCACCATTAATAAACACTAAGAATGAAGAAAAGAGCCGGTGCATGTATTCATAATGGCTTAGAATCACTATAGCCCAACCTAGTTTATTATTCCATCATCGTTCCCACAACCCTAGTTGTGGAGGTTTAACTACTCAAGGTTGAAGAATAAAATCCAGATTTCATAGAAGAAAACATAATTGAAGACTTACAATATCAATGAAAGAAGAACCCAAGAAACAATTTCACTATCAGCATTTGAAAAAGAATATTGATTAACTTTGTAAAAGTGATCGATTATTTGCTCTCAAAAGAAGTTAAGAAACCCAAAAAATCTTATACAATTGAAAAGTATGAAATTCTATTATGGAAAATACCCTAAAAGTATTTATACTAGGTAAATCCTTTCCTAATTTTAATAGGGATCCTGCTTAGAAACATCCTACATTTCGTAGCATGATGCTACGAGTCATAGAGCTTCCGCCAAAATAAGTGCACATCTTTTGTCTTATCCAGGTAATAGAGGTTGGTATGACTCATACAATGATACTATGATTCATAGGAGCTTGTTGTGGCTTGAACTTCTGAAACTAGGCATCTCTGTTGTTCCTTATACGGATCCTTGTATGATTCGTACCTCTATGCGGCTCATACAATCCTTCCGTTCCTTGAATCTGCCAAGTATGCAATACTCTGAATCTCACCATGAGTTTGTCAGTATGGCTCATATGTTGTTGTTACTACTCGTGGTTGCCACTCGTACCACTTTGGGTTCTGCAAGTGCACATCTTCTGGATCTCAAGTTACGAACATTGATGCAGCTCATAGAAGGATGCTTACGACTCGTACTATTAGTTGTATATTGACTCTTCACTTGTGCATTTCTCTGAATTTCAGTCACAGGTGCCAAGTACGGCTCGTACTAGGATGGTATGGCTCATACTAAGACTTGCAATAATTCATTTTCTGCTATGTTTGAGCTCTTTTCAACAACCCAAGCTATTGGACCTAATTTAGTAAACAAGGTAAAAGTACCTCATGTTCATATAAACACAACTAGTACAACAATTTTCCTATATTTTAAGCATAGAAAGTGTTCTAAATCAAAGCATCACCACCCTCAACTTAAATTTTGCATGTCCTTAGGAAAACTAAAATACTACTATAAACACAACGCTTAACTAAAGCCTATAGCCAAAAACACCAAAATTGGAAAACATGACCATTATATAAATTGACCCTCCTTTCTTGAACATTTCAAAACCATGACTGCTATGTACACATGCAACTACAACTCATGACACAAAGGGATCTAGAAATGGCATCAAACTGATATGAGACAACTAAGCTATCACTAATGTTACTCACATAGAAAACTAGCGAGAATGGCTTAGGACTATCAAGTAAAGCTCTCACTTTCACAAAGAAGTCTATTACTAGACAAGTGATACCATAAGAAACGGCCTTATTTTTCTCTACTCTGGCTTTTTAGACCGTTAGGTGGATCACTATAGGACTTTTGTGGTTTGTAATGTAGGCTTGGGGATGGGTGTGATAGAAATATGACAATGTTGATTTGTGGCACTATACGAGTCTTGGATTCACTATTATGTTTTCCCTTTCCCTCTTTTTTTTGTCTTTTTCTCCCTTTCTCCATTTTCTTCAGATTTCAACTGGTGGATATAGTGTAATTTTCACTTTTCTATTTTCTTTTTCAAATTTATTCTTTTCTTTCTCTTTTTTCTTTTTGTTCACACCATACCCTACCTCTTACGGACTAGATTTTTCTTTTCTCCCCCACCTCATCTATGAATCCCTACAATAGCCACGCTCAACTTAAGCATTTTCCTGAGTTAGGGTTCACAATGTCCAAGGAGGGACCAGGGCTAAAGCAGGTTCATTATAAATAAAAACGGGAAGAATAGGCTAATCGACAAAAATTTCAACTTTAAGCTCAAATATAGGATCAAGGGATTCATTTCATTTAGTTGGACAATTTAAGCTAAAATGAGGATAAATAAAAACGGCCTATGATCATTTCCTAAACAATTATCCTATAAACTAATCAAAGATTAACCGAACAAGTTCAAGATCACCTACACAGTATTGAACTAAGTAAAATCCTCAACTGTATACCACGAGGAATTCAAGAGGTGGACCCGGAAGTGAATTAGAAGAAAAACTGGAAAATGTTGCAACAGTTGCAGAACGGGTCACTTAATGACTCGTGAAGAGGCATAAATAGTCGTCAAGTGAATCGTGAGGAAGTCTTGGGATAGAGGACTCGAGGTCTCGCGCGCGATGTAATGACTCGTAGTTCGTTACCACAAAGTCGTCATGTCGATTTGTGGAGGTCTTAGATAAAGATGGTGAAGCTTATCCAGTGTACTTGACGGATGGTACCTAACGAGTCATCGTCAATCCTAACAGCCAATTATGTAGGCCATTACCAAGCCAGTTGAGTTTTCATGAATGACGAGTAGAGTACTTGGCGGGTGAACCAACGGATCATGTGCCTAGTAATGAGTCGGCAGGTCATCCGTTAGGACCCCATAATAATTATTTTCAGCGTTTAGTGAGGCTTTTTCGTAATTCCCAAGTTCTAAGGGCCTATACTATGTCATTTTAAGCTCGTAATAGAGGTTTTAAGCTAACAAAGACCCATCTTAGGCCATTTGTTCATTCATGCAGGTTAAAGGCTTGAGGGGAGAAATTGAGGAGAATTTCAAGGTTTCCAGGGGAATCTCAGGCCCAGGTAATTAGGAAGTGTTAGGATTATTCAACCCCGGAGGTATGTAAGGCTATGAGTGATTGCTTCCTTCACACCTATGCCAATTCCCTATCAATTTTTGATTGGTTTGTGATGATCAAGTATGGGTCTTCATTTAATTGCATGATTCTTACATTTTCACTCATGGGTATGATTAAATTGAGTTGATATTGGTGATTTACTGAGCTTGGACGAATTCTATCTTATTTTCTTTTACAAAATTGTTTTTCGTTGAATTAAACGTCCGTGTGTGGATAGTTCATGATAGAATGTGATAATGATGGAGTAGATGATGAAAAGCATGCTTGCAACCTTACCTATGATTTTGATGTTGTTTTCAAGAAGATTAGAAGTAGACCCAGAAGTATGATAAAGCTTTGGGTAGTGTCCAATGTTGAGCATGATTGATGATTTTACGAATTGACTTGTTACTTTGTTTTGGAGTGAAATCTTCCAAATTACAATGTTTTCAAATGAATTGCATGAGTTCAAGCATGATAAGGTTTTGGGCAAGGCCCTTATATTGATGATGATGAAGTGATATTTCTATGTAGCCTTACTACATGATTTGGAGTAAAGCCTCCCGTTATGCTTTGAGCTTGTGGTATGTGTCGTAGTAATGCTTCTCATATGCATGAATTCACAGGTAGAGATGTATGTTGTCATTAGCTCCCTTCACATGATGTTGTGTCTACAAGCATGACCTATTCTAAGCTTTGTCGAGGTGACATTGTTGAACCTCATATATGTACGATGTCTAGTGTATGCACGATTTCATAATGAGCTTTGTAAATAGACAATGTTGAGCTTCGTTTCATACGATTTTGAGTTTATATAATTCATGTTGAGCTTCATCACCAGACGATATTGAGCTTCGTATTTATACGATGTAGGCATTGCATGTTTTCAGGAGAAAAGTCTAGCCTTAGAAATTTGGCTAAGGGTCAACTACCCTATGCCCCAGAACTACGCGCCAATGTATTGGATTCTATTATATTATTGGGACCTCCTTGTGAGCTATCCCGGCCCAATTGGCCCTTTGAGCTTGATATCGATATCGCTGGTAGTGTCCTAGCCACTGGAAAAGTTTTGGACGGCTCTACCCACTTGAGTGTAATAGTCGGGATCACGTAAGCTCTATCGTGGTATGTCGGTTAAGTGACAAGTCTCCCCCTTTGTCTATATCATTCGGTGCATATCCATTACTCATGATGATTATTCTTATGCATACATTTTTTGAAAAGCAAGGTTTGACTCATTTTTCAGCTTTTGATATAAATGTTATGATTAGCCTTGAGTCATTCGATATAGTCATGATGTTTTAAAGTCATGCATGACTACGTATAAATAAGAAGGATTTCATAATGAATGCTTGTGATCTTTTCTTACCCTTAGAGGCTATCATACATGTATGACTTGTTTTAAAATACTATTATTTCTCTAAAGGTTTGACTTTCCTTGCATACTCGGTACATTCCACGTACTGACCACATACATTCTATGCTTCATTGTTTCATGATGCGGATCGGTTCTCAAGTTCAACCCCATTTGTAGCCACTTATCAGAATTAGAACCTACTTGTTTTGGTGAGTCCTCATCTTCGAGGACTAGACTTTTACTTATCTTGTGATGTATTTTGATTCGGTATTTCTGTGCTAGTTGGGGGCGTTGTCCTATAGCTCATCTAGATTAGGAAGCATCGGTCTTAGACATATTGACCGGATGTTCGTGCATTGTTATGTTAAGTTAGTCTTCCCCTTCAGATGTTCATTCTGTTGTTATGTTAAGTTAGTCTTCCACTGAGTTTATATTTATGTTTCCTTTATGTTTATTGAATAAGTTAGTGAATGCTTATGCAATGGGTTTCTCAGGGTCCCTCATCCCGTGTCTACGATCCGGGTCTCCTCTCGGGTTATGTATCAGAGAAATAGGTTTGAAATGTCCTAGGGAGTCTGAAAATCATGTTACGTAGAGTTTTTTCATGGGTGTGAAGTGCACCACACATAAGACGAAGAGGCTACAAAACATTCTAGGAAATTTTCCCATCTTTCATGATCTATGTTGTGCGATGAAGAGTCTTTATACCCCTCTAATTCATGCTATTTGCAATTGCAGAATCATGTCTCCTCGAAGGATGAATGGAAGGAGAAATGTAGAAGATGAAGGCCACGAGGATGGCATGGGTCATGGGCATCAGCAAGTCCCACCAGTTCAGGAGCCTCAACCTCCGGAGCCAGCCGCTCACTCTGAGTTCCAGGCCGCTATCCAGATGCTTGCGCATGCCTTGACCGTTCAGCTCAATCGGTAGGTTGTTGCACATGTTTCGCAGAATGGAAATGCAGTGGCGGCTCGAGTCAGGGACTTCTTGAGGATGAACCCGCCGGATTTCTTGGGGTCCAAGGTAGGTGAGGACCCACATGAATTCATTGACGAGATTGTCAAGATCCACCTAGGTTATGGGAGTGAGTAGTGTTGAGTGCGCAGAGTTTGCCTCCTACTAGTTGAAGGGGGTTGCGCATATCTCGTTCCGTCAATGGAAGGACAGCAGAGTTGCTGGAGTAGGTCCGGTCACTTGGGAAGAGTTCCATGTTGCATTCCTGGATCGGTTCTTCCCTCGAGAGATAAGGGAGCTAAAGGCAGCTGAGTTCGTAAATCTGAAGCAAGGAAGGATGACGATACTAAAGTATGCCCTTGAGTTCACTCACCTATCAAAGTATGCTCCTAAGTTAGCAGCTGATCAGAGGGTGTGAGTGAGCAAGTTTGTGCATGGGATAGCAAGTTACTTGGATAAGGAATGCAGGATTGCTATGCTCCATCAGGATGTTGACTTCCCTCGAATGGTGTTGTACTCCCAACAGATGGAGGCGGCACAATCAAGATAAAGAGAGGCCAAGAGGGCTAGGACTGAGGACCACAAATTGTCCCAATAGAGGTCCGGCGGTGGGCACTATCAGCAGACCCACTAGAGATCATTTGCCCCAGCTTCATCAGCCTTGAGTGTACCATCTCAGCCTAGGCATGATTAGAGAGGGAGAGCATCAGGCTTGAGGGGTCAAAGCAGCAGGCCCGCAGATTCGGGTGTTTCATCTTGTCTTATATGTGGCCGAGGGCATACAGGTCAGTGCTTGGCAGGTTCGGGTGCATGTTTTGGGTGCGGGCAACCCGGACACATGCTTAGAGATTTTCCAGCAGCAAGACATGATCAGATTGGGGGCCATGGCCCAGCTTCTAGATCAGCAGCCCCACCCCCTAGCTCAGCACATCAGGGGGCATCTACCAGTGCAGCTAGCGGTCAGCACTAGAACAGATTCTATGCCCTAGCATCCCGTTAGGAGCGGGAGGTCTTCCCATACATGGTTACTGGTATGTTACGAGTCTTCCATGTTGATGTTTATGAGTTGTTAGATCCAGGGGCCACCTTGTCCTTTATGACACCTTATGTGGACAGTAGCTTCAGAGTCAGTCTCGATGTCTTGTCAGAATCCTTCTCGGTTTATACTCCAGTAGGTGACTCAGTAATAGATAGACGGGTGTATAGATATTTCCCGGTCTTGGCTCTCCATAAGGTCACCTCAGTAGAACTAATAGAGTTAGCCATGACCGATTTCGATGTTATTCTCGGCAGGGATTGGTTGTATGCTTGTTATGCTTCTATTAATTGCAGGACTCGATCAGTAAAGTTCTTATTCACAGGTAATCCAGTCTTAGAATGGAAGGTAGTTTAGTTGTGCCTGTAGGTCGCTTCGCTAGGAAGATGATTTCTAAGGGCTGCATGTATCATTTGGTTAGGGTCAAGGACCTGGAGTTCAAAACCCCGACTATCCAGTCAGTCCAAGTAGTACGTGAGTATCCAGAGGTCTTTTTGGATGATTTTCCAGGTACTCCTCCCGAGCGAGAGATTGACTATGGTATTGACCTTCTTCTCGATACGCAACCTATATCTATTCCAGCCTACGGGATGGCTCTAACCGAGTTAAAAAAATAG
>JACEIK010002556.1:97671-113964 GCA_018107945.1 Datura stramonium
CATGCAAGGTTGAAGGCTTGAGGGGAGGAAATTGAGGAGAATTTCAAGGTTTCCAAGGGGAATCTCAGCTGGGTAATTGGGAAGAGTTAGGATTCTTCAACCCCAGGTATGTTAGGCTATAAGTGGGTGCTTCCTTCCACACCTATGTCCATTCCCTATCAATTTGTGATTGGTCTGTGATGATCAAGTATGGGTCTTCATTTAATTGCATGATTCTTACATTTCCACTCATGGATATGATTAAATTGAGTTGATATTGGTGATTTACTGGGCTTGGACGGATTCTATCTTAATTTCTTTTACAAAATTATTTTTCTAAAATTGAATCTAAAACGTCCATGTGTGGGTAGTTCATCATAGAATGTGATGATGATGTAGTAGATGATGAAAATCATGTTTTCAACCTTACCCATGATTTTTATGATGTTTTCAAAGAAGATTAAGTAGACCCATGTATAAAGAAGCTTTGGGTAGTGTCCAATGTTGAGCATGAATGACTATTTTGTGAATTGACTTATTTACTTCGTTTTGGAGTTAAATCTCCCAAATTACAATGTTTTCAAATGAATTGTATGAGTTCAAGCATGATAAGGTTTTGGGAAAGGTCCTTATATTGATGATGATGAAGTGATATTTCTAAGTAGGCTTACCACATGATTTGGAGTAAAGTCTCCCACTATTCTTTGAGCTTGTGGTATGTGTCGTAGTAAAGCTTCTCATATGCATGAATTCATAATTATGTTGTCATTAAGCTCCATTTCACGTGATGTTGAGTTTAGGCATGATTCTATTCTATGCTTTGTCGAGGTGACATTTTTGAACCTCATATCTATATGATGTCTAGTGTATGCATGATTTCATAATGAGCTTTGTCAATAGACAATGTTGAGATTCGTTTCATACGATGTTGAGTTTATGCATAATTTCATGTTGATCTTCGTCACTAGATGATGTTGAGCTTCGTATTTATACTATGTAGAGCATTGCATGTTTTGAAAGTAGAGTCTAGCAACCGAGTGGGCTAAGAGTCAACTACCCTATGCCCCGAAACTACGCGCCAACGTAGGTTTATTCTATTATATCATTGGGACCTCCCTTATGAGCTATCCCCAGCCCGATAGGCCCTTTAAGCTTAATATCGATATGATGGTACCGTCTATAGCTCTGGCAAGGTTTTGGACGGCTCTGCCCACTTGAGTGTAATAGTTTGGACCACGTAAGTTGTATCGTGGTATGTCGGTTAAGTGACGAGTCTCCCACTGTCTATATCATTCGAGTTGCATATCCATTACTCATGATGATTATCTTATCCATGCATGTTCTAAAAACAAGGTTTGACTCATTGTTCAGCTTTTGATATAAATGTTATGATTAGCTTTGAGTCATTCGATTTAGTCATGATGTTTTAAAGCCATGCATGACCACGTATAAATAAGAATGAATTCATAATGAATTCTTATAATCTTTTCTTACCCTTAGAGGTTATCATTCATGCATGACTTGTTTTAAAGACTATTATTGCTATAGCAGTTTTACTTATCTTGCATACTCGGTACGTTCCATGTACTGACCACATACTTTCTATGCTGCATCATTTCATGATGCAGGATCGGGTTCTCAAGTTCAGCCCCATTCGTAGCCGCTTATCAGAGTTAGTGCCTGCTTTTTTTGGTGAGTCCTCATCTTCCTAGGACTATACTTTCAGTTATCTTGAGCGTATTTTCAGTTTCAGTATTTCTGAGCTAGTTGGGGGTGTTGTCCCATCAGCTCGTCCAGATTAGAGCCTTATCAGACTTAGACATGTATTCAGCTTCAGATGTTCATTCTGTTTTTATGTTAAGTTAGTCTTCCACTGAGTTTATATTTATGTTTCCTTTATGTTTATTGATTAAGTTAGTGAATTCTTATTCCATGGGTTGACTTGGGGTCTCTCGGGGTCCCTTTTCCAGTGTTTACGATCCGGGTCTCCTCTCGGGTCGTGACACTCACTCATATTGTACAGGTTTTCATCACACTACCTATCTGGTTCATTCACAGCAATGTTACAACTAATCATGCTTATATATCAAATTCCATAAAAAGATCGACATTGGTCATACTTTATAGTAAACAAGCACAACTAATCAAATAATTTTTTTTAAAAGGGTCATTTTTTCAAAAATTCCAAAACATCAAACACCTATGCATTTTTATTGGTTGTTAAGTACACCTAAGTTACTTCTAGTTAAACAAACAAAACATCCTAAACATTCCAGTTATACTAGATAGCATGTTTGAGAGAATATAATCACGAAAATAGAAACCCTCGGACGAACAAGATAAACAGAGACACTTCCCCTAAAGAAGTATACTTTGTCCCCAAAGTAGAGAAATGAAAACTAGGAGAAGGACATACCTGTTGCACTTTAAGCGCTCCTATCATCTTATGGAGGTGGGTGTAAAGGCACAGTCTTCACCTCTACAATCGTGGCACCAGCAGTGGCCGGCGCACTCAATAGTGGGATGATGGTGGGGATGTTGTTGCCTTCTCAACAATCTTACCCACCTCTGTCTCAACTTGGGTTGAATGTGGCTCACCCGAAGGGTCCTTTCCACTCGCAGGCTCCCTAGGCACAGCAGCTGAGCTCCTAGCTCCTCTTATTCTCTCCTACAGTTCAAACATATGTTGGTCATGAGTCTGCTAGCTCGCTGTTGTGGCCCGCTTGCGCTCCTTCTTCTCTCTCCTTCTTCTCTTCCTGGAGGTCTCATCATCAACTACCTTTGATGATCTCCTCTTTTCTCCATCTCCACTGGTCAGCTCATGAGTCCAAAATGCCCCTAAATCAAGCTCGTCATCAGGCTCATCCTCAAATAATGCAATGACATGGGATGATAATATGGCTGGCTGTCAAGATGACATCCCAGATACTTGACTCCTAATCGACCCCATCTCATCCCGACGACTCTTCATGTCTGGCAGCTTCGCTAGATGCTCATTGAGCCTAAGCTTAAAGGTATCAAGTCTCTTGTACAAAGCTCTAGCTAGCATCAATCTCAATCCTCACCCATAGGTTGACCTCCTCCGTCATTGCATTCACCTTTTTCATGGTAAAGGTCAGCCTCTTGGACAACTTTTGCAAGAAATCCTGTGGCACAAGGACATATTCGACTGGGACCTAGCCTGGTGTGGCTAATATAGGAGCAGAGGAAGTGCTGGGGTAGCTGTTGTGTGGTCGGCCAAGGTAGCTGGAATCTTATTCTTATCAACTGATGTGGGGGCATCAACCTACTCGCCCCCATCTATCTATGGTGTTTGGATTGTTGCTAGTGTTTTTACCTAGCTTATCGGGTTCATCTCATCTCGTATAAGTCTGATATCTATAGTCTGTGTACCTCCCACTCTAGTGTCTATGTCTGCTATCACCCAGACACCTGACTCCCTACAGAGCCTATATATGAGACTCGGGAATGGAATCGTAGTGCTCAAAGGTATAAATTGATCCCTAATCTGTTCTACTATAACCCTCGGAATGTTAATAGCATAAGCTGACATGATGCTCGCCACCAAACCTACTCTGTCGATGCTTAAAGTATTATCATTTGCTGTCAGTGCCAAGCTGTGGCGAACTAATGACCATCAGGCCTTCGCTATGAATTAAGCAAGGCTTTGGTGACCTGTCGTCCACTAGTCACCCAATTTACATTGTCCTTCTCCTCCGCTATGACTCTAAATAACCATTTCACATTTCTCTGCCTCTCCTCCACACTCAACTGCTTAACCCTTTTTAGGGCCTCAATACGGTGATCAAACTCTTATGTGAGGTTAGGTCCTGATAATCTGGCACATATTACATTCAAGAAATGGCCCGCTCTATGACATCTACAATTCACCCAGACTATCACGCTTTCTAGTCTAGGCCGCTCCTTCACCTTTTTCGCAGTGGTAGTCTGATGTTCCATAGTATGCATATAGTTAGCATAGAAATACCAAACCATGTCAGCACTGCAGCTATCAGGGGTTCTTGCCATCCAACCAAACCCATAAAAATGAAATAGTCGTCTCATCTCCTCAACTTCATTCAATGCCCAATCAGGATCTGCAGCTCCTCTTTAACGCTTCTCCTAGGGTTCTACTTTAATGTAAGGGTAAGGCCCTGCTTGTAAATCTACTGAGGACCTGGCACACCCCTCCTAATTGTACAACTCTTTGGGGGTGGGGTATGATCATCATCATACTCATGTGCCTCCTCCTGAGATTCGCCCTCAGTAACCACTCCTTTGCATTTGAGCCACTATCGGACTCATGGGTCTGGGTATCATCTCCCTCCTTAGACTGGGGAGCATCTGCTGGAGTAGCTGAGGTAGCCATGGCCTAAGCCTTGTTCTGTGCCCTAGTGGTTTGTGTTTCATCGGTCTCATCAGTATCCACTTCATACTCGTCCATTAAACCAATAGGGGAGTTTGCCTTCTGCTCAAATGCAGAGGCTTCATCCTTCAAACCCCTCTGGGCTACAGTCTCATCTCTGGTCCTCTTGTCCTGGGAATCCTTGGTTTCTTATCTTTTGTATGCCATTGTACATGTGGAGAAGAGGTTAGAACACATGATATTAGAGAATGAAAGCAAGAAAGAGTGACTACAGTATCTTGCTATGGTTCATCACTACGAGTCATACCATGGTGGTACGATCTGTACTGAGACTCGTAGTACCATTTTTTCACAGTCACGACCTATTGGTACGACTCATATCAGGGTGGTATGATTCATATGGATGGTTGTAGTATGATATTCTTAGAATGTGAATTTTTGTAATAATTCTGTTACGACTCCTTATCACGGTTCATAGTGGGATTCTATGAGTCATACCATGGGTCGTAATTTGGAGTTTGGATTTGATCCTTTTTGCTTCTTTGGTTTGACTACTTTGTATGACTCTTGGTGTGCTACCACGATCAGTACCATGCTCTGTACCATGAATTTCAACTTTAATAATCCTGGGACAGTCCCAACGAATCATCCTACAAGTTGTAGTTTAAAAGCACAAGTCATAGGATGACTCGTGAAGCCTGTCCTCACCTTGTGTAGTACCAGTAATGCAACAAAACATGTTTTTGAGGTGGGTACTCATACATCACCACCCCACTAGTTCAACAATTATAATTTCATCTACTCACTCATTCCTCACAGTTAAATTTTCCCATTAAATCACTACCCATAGGGATATAAATTCGTTGCGCATTTTACTACACAACCCAGCATACAAGATCATGAATGTCCCACTGATCATATTCCTCCATTTCATTTTCTTGAGTGGAGGAATCACAGTGATGGTACGGCTATGATAGCAAGAAAATAAAATTAGATTTTTCAACTTACTTGCTAAACTTTTGAATGATTCTTGCTTACTTCGGGTTTAAGGTATAAATTCATCCAAATCATGCGCTTTTAATGCACAAATCCGACCTCAATTGAAATAGGAGTGAGTTACAGGTGTGTGGGGAATGAGGGGAGGAAATCTTGGGTTCAAAATGGGAAATTTCGGACCAAAATTTGTATTAATTTTTTTTTGGGATGATTTAAAAATCTGAGTCGAGTCGGGTCGGTTTGGGTTCTGTCATTAATTTACCCATCACGACTCATTCCATGAGTCATAGGTCATGCCTATGACTCGTAACTTTCGTTCATACCTAGAGAATCAAAAAATTTACCTGGGGACCTATGAGTGCATGGTACGGTTGGTACCAAGAAGCCACGACCTGTACCATGAATCATAGGTCGAAGTTTCTATACTTCGATACATAGGATAGTTCATCACTACGGTGGGTACTATGACTCATACCATGTAGGTACGGTTCATAATGACCAACCATAGTATGAAATTCTTCATATGGTCAAGTCTCTGCTTCTCTATACGGACGGGACTACGAGCCGTACCACCATGCTACGATTTATACTAAGGCTCGTAGCCCGAACCTACACTGTATTTTTTTGGAATTAGTCCCTGCTTCACCTATACACTAAGCACACATCTGTCAATATACTTAGGTTGCCTCCTAAGAAGCGCTTGATTTAACGTCGCGGCATGATGCACAAGGTTTTGTTACTCAAGCTTCACCAAACCACCATATGGGTTGCCTCCCATGCAACACCTGATTTAATGTCGCAGAATGATGCGAGTCTCTTGACTACTCAGAATTAGTCAAGAAATAGACTCCACATCAATCACTTGGACTACCCGAAACTCATTTGGCTGCTTCATTTACCTATAGATGTTGAAGGTGACCTCTTCTTTGTGCAGCCTAAACTTCAGCTGGCCCACTTCAAAATCAAGTAAAGCTCTCCGAGTGGCAAGGAATGGTTGCCCCAAGATGATGGGGACCTCAAAATCTACATTGCAATCTAGGATCATGAAGTCAGCTGGAAATATGAACTTTTCCACTTTCACTAGGACATCATGGAGAATACCCACAATCTTTTCATTGTGCGGTCCGCCATCAATAGCCGCATTATCATCAGTGTGGCGGCTCCCAAGCCCTATTGTTTAAACATAACTAGTGGTATTAGATTGATGCTAGCTCCTATATTACAAAATGCTCTCACAAACTCAAGGTCTCCAATAGTGTATGGGATGGTGAAGGCACCTAGGTCTTCCTTCTTTTTTGCAAGGACCCGTGAAGCTATGGCACTACAATGGTGCAGATTTCCAATAGGCTCGTAGCTCACAAATCATTTCCTGGTCACAAAGGCATTCATAAACTTTTCATGCCCAGGCATATACTCCAATGCCTCGTCCAATAGGATATTCTCAGACAACTGCTTCAGCATGGAAAAAAACTTTAGGAATTTCCCATCATCCACCTTCGAGGGATAGGCCTGAAACTCTATAGGGACACTTTTTCTTTACCTTTTTCTATTGCAAGATACTTTTCATCAATTAGAGTCTTGATCAAATTAGCATCACCTTCAATAACCTATTCTGCAGTCTCATCCTCCTCATGTACATCCATCTCATTTTGTTTTCTCATCTCAACTACAACTGGCATGGGCGGATCAACTGTAGTTTTTCCACTCCTAGTCATCACAACCATGCAATGGTTATCAATCTTTGGATTCTATACTATATTTCTAGGAAGTGTACCCTTCTGCCTCTAGTTAAAGGATGCAGACATCTGACCCAACTACTGCTCAATCTATTTGATCGTTGTGGAAAGCGACACAACTTTATGGCTCATGCTAGAGATATCTTCCCAAATGTCCTTCAAATGTTCAACAGTTGATTTTGCCTTTTTTAGTAGCTCAGCCATCATACTCTTAATTTTTTAGGCTTCGACATCCCCCTCAAAAGCCTTAGGAAGGATGTATAAGCCTCTGCAGTTGTTTTAGTAACCATCATTTTTTCTCCAATCACCATTCCACTCTCAATATGCTCCTATCCTAGTAACCATTTCTATTCTAATTGCCCTTGTACTGGTTCTAACCTTGATTTTCGGAGCCTTGGCACTAAGTTTCTCGGCCAGTACCTTAGGCATTATCCTGGAAACCCCCCACTTGATTATCCCAAAAGTTTGCCTCCTCCTTGGAATTAGAGTGCTCAAACCGCTATTCCTGACCCTATGCTCTCACTGCATTTATCCTTTGTGCTCTAGACCCCATCATATGTTTACTGAGCAGGTCTATAGATGTTCTCATATGATCTAATTTCTGATCATGCTCCACCTCCTTCCTATGCCGCTCCACAGCCATCCCAATAACATATGTACTTGCAGTTGTCTCAGCCTCTCTAGTATGCTAGGCTCTGTTTGTCTTGGTCACTCAGTCAAGTATGGTAGTTGCTTCCTCCCACTAGTGACTACTCAATGCTCCACCTACCATTGTATTCTCCACAACCTTGGTGGTGTTGTTCAGAGACCTGTAAAATATCTCCAAAAAGCTCTCATTGGGAATTATGTGATTCGCGCACTTAGTCAATTTTTTTAAACCTCATCCATGTTTCATAAAGTGCCTCCATCTTGAGGTACCATAAATTATAGATCTCATCGTTCAGCTGCAGCATCCTAGAAGGTGGAAAGAACCTCTCTAGAAAGGCATGTTTCATCTCCCTCCAATTGTTGATGGTCGTTTGGCAACTCTGACAACTATAAATATATTCACCAACAACATAGAACGCAAATAACCTCAGATTGCTAGAATCCTAGCTCACTCCTGCCAACCTGCAAGCCTTGCTGATCCCTATAAAATTCATCAGGTGGAGAGTTGCATTATCAACTACTTTAGCACTAAACACTCCCTTCATGCTGAGTAATTGAATCATTGTGCTAGTGATATCGAATTTTGTCCCAGAAGGCAAAGGTAGGGGTACAATAGCCCCTGTTGACCCAGCTTCATCAATATATGGGTCCTCATTATCATCAAAGTGAGGAGCATATCTATAACTGGTGCGGATCACGACCTCAGTTCCCTCTTCTGTTATGGACAACATTGCCATCCTCTTCCTGGGCATCATCTGCCTCTTGAAGAGCAGCTTGTTGGACTAACTCAGCCAGATGGGCCTCAATAGCTTGATGGGTCTCATTAGATCGATGAGCTTCAACTGCCAAACTAGCCTCCATATGTTCAAGGTTTTCCAAACCATCCATTCTTCACATTATTCTTTCAAGCTCTTGGAATTGGGACTAGAGTGCTTCTGCTACTTTGCATACTTGGCATTCACCAAGAGATAACCTATGTAAACACAAAAAGAAAAGGAAACATAGATGAGGAAATAATGACTGAATGTTAAATAAAACAAATTAATGCAATCCTAAGTCGCATTCCTTGGCAATGACACCATTTTTAATAATGCTCAAATTACACCCCTGAAAAAGTATAACACGAACGTTGTCAATATAGAACCCAACTAAAGTTGGGGTTGATCCCATGGGGAATATGGTCAAGATACAGATTAATGCTAGTATTCACACATTTAGTTCAATTATTCCCTAATGGGGGTTTTAAATCAAGGGAAATATTGTGAACTGATGTTGTGATCAATAATTATGCAATAAACTAGTTAAGTGTTCCCCATGGCTTTCTAACTAGGTAAGATTATTACACTCGTGATTTATCCCAATACATAGCCTGTAGAACTGATATATTATGTTCATCTAAATGATTGATTCATCCCTATTAGATGACTCTACGCAATCACATGGTTAGGTCTCATGGACAATTTTGCTTTTACCTTGATCAATAGTTCCAAACTAACTTTGCTGCGACTATAACTCAAGCTATCCAATGAAACTCAATTTCAAGGCTATGTTGTTCTTTTCTTTTCCTAATCACTATTTCTGTAGGTTCAATAAAGGCGAGAACTTGGGCTAGTCCTAACATTGCACATCGTGAAAAAACATTAAGCAGGAAGAAAAGAACAATACATGCATTCTTAATGGCCTAGAATCACTGTGCTAACCCTAATTTCTTATTCCATCATAATTCCCATAACCCTAGTTGTGGAGGGAGCTAGTCATGATTGCAAGAATAAAATCAAATTTCATAGAAGAGAACATAATTAAATACTTACAATATTAATGAAAAGAAGAACCCAAGAAACAATTGCACAATCAACTTTTCAAAAATCCAAGAATAATAATGATCTTTGTCAAAATAGTCGAGTATTTGCTCTCCAAGAAGTTAGAAAACCAAAAATGTCCGATTACAATTGAAAAGTATCAAATTTTGTTAAAGAAAATAATGTAGTAGTATATGTACAATTAATGAAATCCTTTATTAATTTAATAGGGAATCTGCTACTGAGTCGTCCTATGAGTCATAGTATGATGCCACGAGTCATAGGAAGATTACGTAACACAAGTCTGCTGCTTTTATTTCTCAGGTACTGGAGGTTTGTATGACCCGTGCAATGATACTATGAGTTATAGGAGCTTGTCGTGGTTTGAACTTCTGAAACTTGGCATCTTCATTGTTCCTTATATAGGTCCTTGTCATGATTCGTACCATGTTGTTACGACTCGTATAATCCTTCTGTGCCCTAAATCTGCCAAGTATGCAATCCTCTAAATCTCACCCCGAGTCTGTCAATATGGCTCGTATGTTGTTGTTACGACTCGTTGCTTCCACTGATACCACTGTGTTCAGCAAGTGCACATCTTCTGGATCTCAAGTTATGGACATTTAGTACGGCTTGTATTAGGATGGCACCACTTATACTGTCAGTCGTATGTTGACTCTACACTTGTGCATTGTCTCTGAAGTTCAGTCATGGGTGCCAGGTATGGCTAGTACCAGTATGGTAAGGCTCGTACTGAGACCTGCAATAATTCATTTTCAAATCTGTTTCATCTCCTTTTCAACAATCCAACTCCTGGACCTGATTTCCCTGAAAACAAGGTAAAAGAACCTCATATCCATATAAACACACCTAAGCACAAGCATTTTCCCCATGTTTTAAGTGTCGATAGTGCCAAAAACCCGTGACACGTCAAACTCAAGCTCTCTCCTTCTCACATCAACATAGGATTTCTAATGACTCTAAACTATTTTTAGCCTTTATCTGATAAGCCGAACTTTCTCCATGGCCTCGTGAACTAAATCTATCCCTATAAACATAGCATCATGTACCATAAACCATCCAATGGGAGACATACATCTCACCCATAATGAGCCTCAAAGGGAGCCATTTGAATACTACAGTGGTAGTTATTGCCGTAGGCAAACCCAATGAGGGGCGAGTGATCATCCCAACTACCCTTGAAATTAATCACACAAGCTCTCCTCTAAGGAATGAATGGTCCACTCGTCCTGACCATCTATCTGTAGGTGAAAAGTTGTGCTAAGCTTGACTTGATTACCTAGGACTTTATGAAACAACTTCTAAAAATGTGAAATGAACTAAGTACCCCTATCTAAAATGATGGAAAATAGTACCCCATGCAACCTAACTAACTCCTGTATGTAAAGCCTAGCATAATCCTCGGCCGAATTCGTAGTCTTAACTAGTAGGAAATATGCTAACTTAGTCATCTGGTCCACAATCACCCATATAGAAACATCCTATCAGTGTATACGAGGTAACTTGTGATGATGTCCTTACTTATCTCTTCACACTTCTAAGTAGGAATACAAATATTCTATAGCATACCTCCCGGTCTCTAAAACTCAACCTTCACTTGTTAGCAATTTGGATACTTTGCCAAAAATTCTACAATGTCCTTCTTCATGCCATTCCACTAATAGACTTTCCATAGATCACGGTATATCATGGTGGCACATGGGTTGATAGAATATAAAGAGCCATTATCCTTTCTCCACATCCACTCTATCAAGTCATCTAATTTCAGAACACAAAATCAACCATGATATTGGAGTACACCATGTCCACCTTGAGAAAAAACTTCCACTTTCTAATTCTGGACTACTTCCTTTTACTTGACTAAGATAGGATCCTCATCTTGCTTCACCTTAACTTCAGCCACCAATAATGATTTTGAACCATTCTGAATAGTGATGCCACCATCCGCTGAGTTCATAAGGTGAATCTCTAGGTGTGCAAGCCTATGGACATTTGATGAGTTGGTAATTTACCAACTCGTTAAGCTCTTAGACATAAGTTTTTGTTTTGTTTTCAAGTCATTTCGGTGGATTTTATGTTCTTTCTTCTTGATCTTTGCAGGTACTTCACTTTAGTAGAGAAAGAATGAAATTGAGCAAGAAGCATAAAAATTGAGATGAGGACTGGCGCACCACCGAAGGACACTGATGAAACACCGATTGATCGCATATGCCTACTGTGATAAGGATAAATGACTACCGATGGACCACAGATCAACACCAGAAAACAGCCGGTACCAATGTTTGATTGCTCCAAAACACACTGGCTGCTAGAATCGACAGATTGGTGGACCGCGGATCAGCAACAGTGAACCGCCAGTGACTCGCAAGTGAGGTCACTCAGAAAAGGGCAAAAGCGTCTGTTTTAGAAAAAGAGGAGCATTTTGTACCCTACTTTTGTATATTTATAAAAAGGAGGAGAACTTAACATTCCATTATATTGAATTTTGAATAGAAAGCATAAAGAGGTGGGATAATTGCATTGTATAAAGAGAAATCTTCATCTTCTTCTTTGAAAAAGGTAGTAAAACTCCATTGGATACCAGAACATTGTGCATGAATTTTATCACTCATTTTGTTGAATGGATATTAATATTACTTAATGCAATGTCATTTCTACATACATGAGTAGCTAAATTCCTTTCTATAGGTGTGTAAATGATTGGGGTTGATTATGATTGGGTATTATTTAATTGATCTTATATTTACTCAATTGGTATAATTCTAGTGTTTCATCTGAGTTTGAATATAAATACTCATAGTTTCAAATGTGGATTGTATTTACTTAATCTAATTTTTCTTCAAAAAGAGATTTAGAGTACGGGTGATAAAACACTAGTGGGTAATTGGGTTTTGATCATGTGGGCTAGGCTAGAGATAGCCAAAACCCATTGTCACACAACCATTGAGAATCAAAGCTATAAATACTTGATTCTTACCTAAGTTGATATTGCTGTTGTGAAAAGGACTTTGGGGTTTGAGAAACCCAAGGTATAAGGCACCTAATCGGTTAGAAAACATAGGGTGCCACTTCGTCCAAAATTAATTATATTACTGAGTAATGCTAGGAGTTGTTAGTAATCCCAATCCAATGATGCTCCGTTAATATCACACCCCTAGTATTCTCTCCTTTGGTATTTTCAATGCTTTGTCCTATTTTCGTGTGCGAATTTGTAGTTAAATTAACAAGTTATGATTTCCCCAATTTTACTTTATTGTTTTTGAGACATTGATGCAAGTTACATCAATTTTATAGAAAGCTCTTGCATGATCAACTACTATTCCTTGTGGGATTTGACCCCCACACTCAAAAATGGATGTTGTCAAAAATGGCACCGTTGATGGGGAATATGGTTTGATAGCCTTTAGTTTGTTATTTTGAATTGATTTGTTGCATCTTAGTTGGTTTGACTTTACTCTTGTGATTGGTGCCATTTAGGTTAATCTTGATATGAGCCAACATTCACAAGAAGGAGAAGGTTCGGTGGATGGGCACATGGATCGCGAGGATGATGATCCCGTGATGCCCAATGTAGTAGGTGTCATTCGCCTACCTCCTTTGTAGGGAATGTAATATTTCATGTGACGAGTACAATGCTTCACTTACTCTAAATGAAGGGGCTCTTTGGAGGAATGCCTAGTGAGGACGCAAATAGGAAATGATGGATAATGGCACTCCATGCACTAAGAAATGGGCTGACTTAGTCATTCAAACAAAGATCACCTAAATAGAGTCATGTTGTCTGCTGGATCTTGGTAGAAAGTGATAAAGTCCATATCAATGATCTCCCACATCCATTCAGGGAGTGCTTTATCCTGAGCACCACTACATGGCCTTTGATGCTCAACCTTAACCTACTGACAGTTTGGACACTTAATAACAAAATCAGCAATATCCCTCTTCATACCATTAGACTTCTCTCAAGTCATTGTACATCTTGGTAGAACCTGAATGAATCGAATATCTAGAACTATGTACTTCTGCCATAATTCTATATTTGAGGCAATCTACATTAGGAACACATAATCTACTTTGATACCTCAGGACACCATCCCCCCCTTATGAAAAGGCCAATACCTTCTACTTTTGGGCACCTTCCATAGCTGAAGCAAGAGGGGATCTTTTTCCTAATGTTCCTTAACTTCCATAACTAAAGAGGATTCAACTCTATTTTGAACAAGCACATTACCTTCCTCGAAGTCTAAAAGACGAATTCCCAAGAGTTAGAGCCTACGCATATCCTTGGCTAGTTCTCTCTTCTCTTCCTCTACAAGGGTGAAAATTGTAACTTTATAGAATTGTTTTTCTTTCTATGGATTCCCCAGAGGGGGAGAGACCCCAGTCAACAACACAACAATATGATTTTTGTTTTTTAACAATTTGGGGAATGGAAGCTGAACTTCGCACTTCCTATAGACATTCTGCAAAGAGCATCAACAACTAATTTAGCTTTACCTAGATGGTAGAGAATACTCATATCATAATGCTTGAGTAACTCTAGCCACCTCCTCTGCTACAAATTCAACTCCTTCTGGTCGAACACAGTTGTAAACTCTTATGGTGTGTGACCACATCAAAATGAGCACCATAGAGATAATGGCGCAAAATATTTAATGGGAATACAACTGCTGCAAACTCTAGATCATGAGTCGGATAATTCTTCTCATGGACCTTCTGCTGTCTAGAGGCATAAGTAATAACCTTACTATGTTGCATAAATACATATCCAATGATAACTCTAGAGGCATCACAATAAGCAAAAACACCATCTATTCCCTCTAGTAGGGTCAATACAAGAGCTGTAGTTAAGCGGGTCTTCAATTCCTAAAAACTTTTCTCACAATCTTCAAATCATTGGAACCTAGTCTTCTTTTGAATCAACTTAGTCAATAGGGAGGCAATAGAAGAAAACCCTTCTATAAACCTTCTATAACATCCTGCTAAACCCAAGAAACTCTTGATATCTCTTGGAGTTGTATGTCTAGGAAATTTCTTAGTGGCCTCAATCTTTTGAGAGTCAACCTTAATTGCCACGACCTGAGCTAAGACACCAGATCGAGACATGATACTTAGAATCATGGATGGCTCCAAGCCGACCCATGCATGAACATAGCAATTAAATAGAATATTTTGAAGTGAAAACTAATAACTTTAACATAAGTAAGACGAAGTTTGAATAACATAAATATACATCGAACGATCACATCACAATACTAATCTCAAGGGTGAACATACTAGTCTATGTTCAAAAAGCCTCTACTAACTGATGTGATGCTGGGACAAGCCCCCAGCTATCTCCAAGTCTGAAACTAACTAACAACAAAAATTGAAATGATAGATTCCTTCGAATAATGAGGACTCACCCAAGGCAGGGCTGAACTGAGCTGATAGGGAAAGCGAGCTATCAACAAGACTGAGTTGGATCACCTTAACCTATATCATGAAATGATATAACATAGAGTATATGGTCAGTACTTTGAATGTACTGAGTGTGTAAGGTAAGTAAAACAATATTAGTAAATGTTATCTAACATCATGCATATAAATATAATCATAAGAGTAGGGACTGCATGCTGAAAACTGTATCTGAGATATACATGGTCATAAGATGATTATCATAACTTAAAATAGTGACCCAAGATTTAGAAATAGATATCATATGACTTGTCATAGCTGAAATCATAAGTAAAACTCTAAACTGATCATTGGGTCAAATTTGCTATAAATAAATAATATCATAAGTCATGAACATGAGTAATTAAAATTATGAGGAACAATAGGAGACTTATCATGACTGATACTGTCACGATAGAACTTACGTGATGCCCAACTATCAAAGTCAAGTGGGCAGAACTGTCCGAAATCTTGATAGGGCTAAGGACGATACAATGATATCAATATCAAGTTGAGGCCCCTTGGGGCAGGGGAAAACTCTCTTGAGAGGTCTCAAATATAAATATACCTATATTTGCGCATAGTTCTAAGATCGGGGAACCTTGGAACCCCAAGCCTACTCGATGTTAGACACTACTCCCAAAAACATGCATAGTACTCCTGTCGTTTTTCAACAAAGCTGAAATCATAATTACATGTATAGTCTGAAATCTGAACATGGGGAGTCTTGACTTCAAAATATATCAGAAGCTGCAGTGGGAGTCTTGACTCCAAAACATATCATAAGTTGATCTTATTATCCTTGGCTAAATCATAAAAACATTCATACATGGGAAATTTATAGGCATCAATTTATGCTAGATATCTCATCATACTTGAAATCATGAATCATAAGCTTGACTTTTCATATAACTTGCATAATAGAGCATATTTTCTAATAACTTGAAATCATGAATTTATAATCAAATAGATGATAAAATCTTCCTCTCAGACTTAAAACATGCTTTAGAAAATGTCACGCCCCATAAATGGGGGGAGGGCGCGACGGGCTCCCCATACCTGACTGACTGGAAAGCCGGCTATATGACATTTGTAACTGTAACACTTAGGCCGTCTAGGCCACCTGTAAGAATCAACTGGAGCACAAGCTGGACCCATAATGTCTCAATAACATAAGGTAAACAACTGGAATGCAAACAAGGCTATGAGTACGCAAAACTAAACAACAAAAAGCCGACAAGGCCACAAACTAAATACCATTGTACACACTAAGTCCACAAAGCCTCTAAAGAGTAAACTGACTGATGGTCGGAAC
>JACEIK010002556.1:120612-147828 GCA_018107945.1 Datura stramonium
TATATATATACATATTAAATCATACTAATCAGCCTGAAAATATATAAAGGAAGCCAATGAGCACATTCTAAGGAAAAACTACAAATGTACAACATAAGGGGCTTCTAGCCCAAAGTGTACAAGTATTGACATAACAACTGATGAAACAAATACAACACTAGTCTTTCAAACCTCTATTGAAAAGCTGTACAACTGACTTACTTTTGGGACAGGGCCCTAACGAACCTAAATTATATATATATATATATATAACTACTAAACTCGACTTCCCTCTAGATAGAGTTGGAGCTCACAAATAAAAAACTAAAGTACTAGATAGGTTCTTAGTAAGGTGGCTTGCTACCCTGTGCGTCTGATCCTATATTAATAAATGCAGTGCCCCAAGCCAAGCGGCGTGAGTATAAAATTAACAATACTCCTATGAAACGCAGATTGAATGATATGACATAACTGAAAAACTTATAAGATATGGATATGAAAGATTACCTATGTTATACACCAGAAGCCCAAAGATCAGAGTCAGGAGTTGAAACGGAGAAAAGTTGAAATTTGGCATCAGGCACAGGACGAGTCGTGGGGAGACTTGTGAGATAAACCCATGAGTCATGATGTGACTCATGGGGAAGACCAAGGAATGAAAGTGAACTTTAGAAGATGAGACCCCACAGGCATTACCACAAGTCGTGGTCAGGCCCCACGAGTCGTTAGGTCAGTTGTGGGGTGAGTAAGGAAAGAAAACAGAAGAAGGGAGGCAGTGCACTTGACGGAAGGACCCCATGAGTCGTTGTCAGTCCCCGCGATTCGTGGGGAGGGTCGTGGTCAGCTGACTTAGAAAATAATGGGCATGGAGGAAGTGTATATAATGGGTGTCGTGGTCACCAGTAACGAGTCATGAGGTTGCCAGTGATGATCCCAGGTGATCAGATAAGCAGTGCACTTGATGGACGACTCCACTAGTCGTGACCCAGGGTAACGAATTGTTAGGTCCCTTGTTGGGACCAACTGACAGTTATTCTCTGTGAGTTTAGTAAGCGCTTTTCCGTAATTGATAAGATCCTAAGGCCTAAACTACATCATTTTGAGTTATGAATAGTGACTTTTAAAGGGGTTAAGTTCATTTTAGGCCTTATTCATTCATGCATGCAAGGTATAAGACTTGAGAGGGTGAGCAAGCCTAGCATTCATCAATTTCTCTTCAATTTCCTATTGGGCATCTAAAGAAGTGTTAGAATCAGCTACCAACATGGTTGTTGGGTTATGAATGGGTGTTTCCTTTCACACCCATGCCCAATCCCTCTCTAAATCATGAGAATTCTATGTCTAATCTATGATATTTTAATCCAAATGCATGAATCTTCTATTTATATACATGGGTATGGTCCAATTATGATTCTACTATTTAATTATGAAGCATGAGAAATTTTTATGATGTTTAAAATTTAAACATCATGTTTCTAGTTTTATAAATTAAAAGCCCATTGATGAGATGTTCATGAAAG
Organism: Datura stramonium; assembly: GCA_018107945.1. Taxonomy (NCBI): domain Eukaryota; kingdom Viridiplantae; phylum Streptophyta; class Magnoliopsida; order Solanales; family Solanaceae; genus Datura; species Datura stramonium. The sequence continues at coordinate 122,112 of JACEIK010002556.1, forward strand.
ATGAGATTTGTGATGAATATATTATGGTGATGATATGTTATGATGAAAAGCATGTTTTGAAGATACCCATGTTTACAATTATGTTTTCGATGAGAATTGAGTATTTCTAAGTATGATAAAGCTTTGGGCAATGCCAACATGTCAAGTATGAATGATTATTTTCCTGAATTAAGCTTACCACATTTTTTTGGAGTGAAGACTCCAAATTATATTTTCATCTTATGGTATGTTTTGAGTTAAAGTTTTCCTATGCATAGCTTACCACAGGGTTTTGGACCAAAGGCTCCCAATTATATTTTTAGTTTGTGGTATGTTTTGAGCTAAAGCTTCTCATATGCATGATTTCATATTTTAAATGTATTGATTATTGAGCTTCTTTAATACACGATTTTGAGATTCATTATAAAATGATGTAGAGCACATGCATGTTTTGGGAGTAATGTCTAGCACCGAGTAGGCTAAGGGTAGATCACCCTATGCCTTAGAACTACACGCCAACTTAGGTTTACACTACTATATATTAATTTGGGACTTCCTTTTTGAGATATCCCCAGCCCTATTGGCCCATGAGCTTGAATATCGATATCATGGTATTGTCCCTAGCCCTGGCAAGGAGTTAGACAGCTATACCTACTTGAGTGTGATAGTTGGGACCGCATAAGTTATATCGTGGTATGTCGGTTAAAAGATGAGTCTCCCATTGTTCCTCATGATTTCAGATATGCATATTCATTACTCATGAGATTTATATATATGCATGTTCTAAAGCAGGTTTGACTCAATGCTCAGTTTTACTTATGTTAGAATTCATCTTTGAGTCAATATATTTAGGTATGATAATATGAAGTTATGTCATGTTATGTTATGAAGAGATCATGATTTCAGAAAAAATGCATGCAAGCCCTACTCTCAAATTCTTAATGTTTATGTTTACATTATGCATTGGTTTTAAATGATTTTATTTACTTAAGCGGTTTTACTTACCTTGCATACTCGGTACATTCCTTGTACTGACCGCATACTCTATGTTGTATCATTTCATGATACAGGTCCCGACTCTTAAGTTCATCCCCACTCGTAGTCATCTTATCAGAGTTAGCATTCATATTGTGGGTGATTCCTCATCTCACGAGGACTAGACTATTCAGATTTCTTATATGTATTTCAGTTTCAGCTTTGTTGAGTTAGTTTGGGTCTTGTCCTATCAACTCATCATGTTTAGAGGCTTTTCAGACATATGCATGAACTTAGCTTCAGATTATGTTTTCTAATGTTATATTTAAGTTAGAATTCTGCTATGAGTATGTTGTTGATTATTCAGTTTCTTGATTGAGTTAGATGTATGCTTATGCCATGTGTCGACTTGGGGTCTCTCAAGGATCCTTGTCCCGTGTTATGATTCAGGCCCCCGTTCGGGTCGTGACAAACTTAACTTTGTATCAGAGCAATAGGTTTGAAGTATTCTAGGGTGTCTGAAAGCCGCGTTGAGTAGAGTCTTTTTTTATGGGTGTGAAGCGCGCCACACTTATGATGAAGAGGCTACAAGACATTTGGAAAATGTTCCCTTCTTTCATGATCTATTTCGTGTAATGAAAAGTCTTTCTATTCTCCTAATTTGTGCTATTCGCGATTGCAGAATCATGGCTCCCTGAAGAATGAATGGTAGGAGAAATGGGAATGGTGAAGGCTACGAGGATGGCAATGGTATTGGGCACCAACAAGCCCCACCGATTCAGGAGCACCAAGCACCGGAGCCAGTTTCTCATGCTGAGTTGCGGGCCGCTATTCAGATGCTTGTGTAAGCTTTAACCGCTCAGGTCAATCAGCAGGCCGTTGCGCATGTTCTGTGAAATGGCAATGTAGCGGCGGCTTGAGTCAGAGACTTCTTGAGGATGAACCTGCCGGAGTTCCTTGGGTCCAAGGTAGATGAGGACCTGCATGAGTTCATAGATGAGATTGTCAAGATCACCCAAGTCATGGGGGTGAATGGGGTTGAGTGCGCAAAGTTGGCCTCTTGCCAGTTGAAAGGGGTCGCGCATATCTTGTTTTGCCAATGGAAAGATAGTAGGGTCACCGGAGCGGGCCCTGTCACTTGGGAAAAGTTTCATGTTGCAATCTTGGATCAATTCTTCCCTCGTGAGATGAGGGAGTTGAAGGCAGCTTAGTTCGTAAACCTGAAGCAAGGAAGAATGACAGTACAAGAGTATGCCATTGAGTTCACTCGCCTATCAAAGTATGCCCCAGAGTTAGTAGCTGATCAGAGGTTGTGGTTGAGTGGGTTCATGCATGGAGTAGTAGGCTATATGGACAAGGATTGTAGGAACGCTATGCTCCACCAGGACATGGATTTCCCTTGGATGGTTTTGTATGCCCAGCAGATGGAGGCGACACATTCGAAAGAGAGGGAGGCCAATAGGGCCAAGATCGATGACCATAGATTCTCTCAGCCGAGGTTAGGTGGTGGGCATCGATAGCAGACCCAACAGAGATCATCAGCCCCAGCATCTCCGGCATTGAGCGTGCCATCTAGGCCTATACATGATCAGAGAGGGCGAGCATCAGGCTTTAGGGGTCAGAGCAGTAGACCCACTGATTCTAGCATCCAGCTTGCCACAGATGTGGTCGGGTGCACACAGGCCAGTGCTTGGTCGGTTCAGGTGCTTGATTCGGGTGTGGTAATCCCGGACACATGCTTAGAGATTGCCCAGTAGCGAGACAGGATTAGGTTGGGGGTGGAGGCCCAGCTGCTAGTTCAGCAGCCCCTCCTGCACGCTCAGCACATCAGGGCATCTACCAGCATAACTGGCGGTTAGTGCCAGAACAGATTCTATGCCTTAGCATCCCGCGAGGAGATGGAGGACTTCTCGGATGTGGTCTCTGGTATGTTACGAGTTCTCCATACTGATGCTTATTCTTTTCTAGATCCAGGGATACCTTGTCTTTTGTGAAACATTATGTGGCCAGTAGCTCCAAAGTTAGTTCGGAAGTCTTGTCATAACCCTTCTCAGTTTCTACTCCAGTAGGCGACTCAATTATACCTAGATGGGTGTTAGAGGTTGCCCAATCTCAGTTCTTCAGAAGGTCACCTCAACAGATTTGATAGAGTTAGCCATGATAGATTTTGATGTTATCCTCGGCATGGATTGGCTGTTTGCATGCTATGCTTCAATTAATTGTAAAGCCCAGGCAGTAGAGTTCAGATTTCCAGGTGAACCAGTCTTAGAATGGAAGGGTAGTTCAGTTGTGCTTGTAGGTCACTTCATTTCCTACCTTAAGGCCTGAAAGATGATTTCTGAAGGTTGTGTGTATCATTTAGTTAGGGTTAAGGATGTTGAGTCTGAGACCCTGACTATCCAGTCAGTTCCAGTAGTACGTGAGTATCTAGAGGTCTTTCCAAATGATGTACCGCTCGGGGAGACCGATTTTGGTAGTGACCTTCTTCCCCACACACAACCTATATCTATTCCTCCCTACAAAATGGCTCCAACCAAGCTAAAAGAGTTGAAAGAGCAGTTGAAGGACATGTTAGATAAGGGTTTCATTAGGCCGAGCAAGTCCCCATGGGGTGCACTACTTCCCTTTGTCTGAAAGAAAGATGGTTCTCTTCGCATGTGTATTGATTATCGGTAATTGAATAAAGTCACCATCAAGTACAGGTTTCCTTTACTCAGGATTGATAATTTATTTGACTAGCTTCAGGGTGCCAAGTGTTTCTCGAAGATAGATCTCAGATCCGGGTACAATCAGCTTTGAGTTTGGAGAGTGACATCCCGAAGACACCTTTGAAGACGCGGTATGGTCATTATGTGTAATATCCCAAAAGTGTCTATGATTAAACCAGGGATCAAAAATGGAAGTTGGCTAAAAACTGGAATAAAAATGCACAAGATGGTTGATGTAACGACTCGTGGTTGGAAACCACGAGTTGTTGTGTGCAGTCGTGGTTATTGGAGACCTGGTGGCAGTGAATACAACGAGTGATCATTTCTTGGAAAAATGAGTCATTGTTTGTGATCGTGGGTGAGTACTGGACTTAAGCATGGGGAATGTAGTGAGTCTTTCAATGACTCATTGTGCCATGATGATCCGTTGTCACCAATCATTGTCTAGGTGGTTAGATCTCTAGTGGACTTAACGGATGGGTACCATGACTTGTTGGAGGGAACAACAAGTTGTGGTGAGTCTCGTTGTAAGGAGAAAATCAGGTATTCAGAGGGACAAGTGATGATCGACCCAATGATCCATTTGATCAAAGGACGAGTTGTCATTGAGCCGTGGTATATATGAATCCGGGATCAGGGCCTGAGCAGTGCATATGACGAGCCATACCACGAGTCGTGGTAACTTCCAATGACTCATTGGTACGCCCTTTGGATCGATTTGTACAAAATTTTTTGGGTATTTCATTAAGGGTATTTTCGACCTTTTTATGCTCTAGGGCCCTAAACTACGTCGTTTTATGTATTTTTTTTGGGCATGATAAGACAGGTTAAGCCCCTCTTGCATAAGCCATTCCCATACATGCAAATTTAGAAGATTTTAGAGAGATCAAGCATAGTTTTAAGCTCTTCTCCATGAATTCTTCCTTGGGCATTCAAGGAACTCTAGAATCTGATCTTACCCAGGTATGTAGAGTTATGAATGAGTGTTTTCATTCACACCCATTCCCATTCTCTAGTAATATACGAAAATCTATCAAAAATCTCATGGGGTTTTGAATTCAATTTTTTTGAAAATCTAATGATTTACTAATGGTCTATTATCATTTGTGATGTACATAATATTCTATGGATTTTGATCAGATTTTACAACTATTTTCGCTTATAAATTTATTGATTTCAATTTCTACTCAAATAAGACTAATTATGAATGATCTATGACAAATTGATTTATGATCTACACTTCAATTGTTGATATTTACAAACTCAGCATGATCTATGATTTGAAATATGAATTTATTCAAATACCCAACATGATTTGATGATTTAAAAGTTATAAGCATGATATTCAAGTATGCATGAGCCTTATGATTTATGAACTATTGATGATGAAAAGCATTTTTTCAAGTTACCCATGTTTATAAGAATGTTTTCAAATTAATTGAGTATTGCAAAGCATGGTAAAGTATTGGGCAATGCCCACATGTTGAAGAATGATTTACAGTTTATGAAATGGATCTCATGGTTTATAGATTTATGATGTTGGCCTACTAAAGGGCCTTTGATTCTTGTCTAATCATGTTTTAATGGGGATCAATGAATGATGAATGTTTATTTTAGCCATGAATCTTAATGAATGATGTTATTGATTTAAATATGAGCCTTATATGCATGTTTTTGGGAGCCGTGTCTAGCACCGAGCATCCCAACATTCAGAGGACTATGCTGGTGTCTCATAACCACGAGCTACCGTTGGTTTATAATGATACATTACAGTGATAATTATCCCTTTTTCGTGATATCACATAATGCACATCCCTTGTCTGGCAAGCCAGGGCCAACTCTGCCCACTTGAGTGGATAGTTGGGGTATCATGAAAGGCTTTACCATGATGGTGTCGGTTATGACTAGTCCTCTAATTGTTCCGCATGTTTTATGAATCGTTATGTTTATGTTATTGGCTCAAGTGATGATTTGATAAAGTTTCTCTTATGATTATGATAATGAATGGCTTGCGAATGATTTGAAAACCTTGAGCCTTATGCTATCTTACGATGTTTATGATACGGGCATGCTGTCCTTCTCTTATGATCATTTATGAGCTTTTATGTAGATTTTATTTGAAAATTTCCGTTTTACTTACCTTGCATACTCGGCTCATTCCCCATACTAACTGCATACTTTCTATGTTGTATCGTTTCATGATACAGGACTCGGCTCTCAGGCTCATCCTCATCCTTAGTCCATCCCAAAGTTCACTTTCAACTTTTTTGGTGAGTCCTAATGTTTCGAGGGCCGATTGATTAAGCATGTATGATGTTCTATGTTTCAGTTTTTGATCGGGTTAGTTGGGGGTGTTGTCCCATCAACCCATCTTACATGTTAGAGTCTTTCAGACAGTATGTAGTACCCAGCTAAGTGTATGTCTAGTATTACCGAATGATATAATATGTTATGTTATGTCTACATTTCCGCCATGTCCTATGTTCGGTCTTCCTCTTAAAGTGAATGAAGTTAGATGTAATCTTATGCCATGGGTCGACTTAGGGCCTTCTCGGGGTTTCTTGTCCCGTGTTACAATCCGAGTATATGTTCGGGTCGTGACAAACTTGGTATCAGAGCAATAGGTTTAAAGTGTCCTAGGGTGTCTGAAAGCCGCGTTAATTAGATTCTTTTTCATGGGTGTGAAGTGCGCCACACTTATGACGAAGAGGCTACGAGACGTTTAGGAAATGTTCCCCTCTTTCATGATCTATGTCATGCAAAGAAAAGTCTTTTCTATCCTTCTCATTCGTGCTATCCGCGATTGCAGAATCATGGCTCCTAGAAGAATGAATGGATGAAGAAATGGAAACGGTGAAGGACATGTAGATGGAAATGGTCATGGGCATCATCAAGCCCCACCTATTCAAGAGCCCCAGGCACTAGAGCCAGTTGCCCACACTGAGTTTTGGGTGGCTATCTAGATGTTGGCGCAGGCCTTACCACTCAGGTCAACCAGCAGGCTGTTGCGCATATCCCACAAAATGGCAACGTAGTGGTGTCTCAATTCAGAGACTTCTTTAGGATGAACCCGTCGGAGTTCCTTGGGTCCAAGGTAGATGAGGACCCGCATGAGTTCATAGACGAGATTGTCAAGATCACCCAAGTCATGGGGGTGAATGGGGTTGAGTGCGCCGAGTTGGCCTCTTATCAGTTAAAAGGGGTCGCGCATATCTGGTTTCGCCAATGGAAGGATAGCAGGGTTGCAGGAGTAGGTCCGGTCACTTGTGAAGAGTTCTATGTTGCATTTCTAGACCGGTTCTTTCCTCGTGAGATGAGGGAGCCGAAGTCAGCTAAGTTCATTAATTTGAAGCAATGGAGAATGACTGTACAAGAGTATTCCCTTGAGTTCGCTCTCTTATCAAAATATTCCATAGAGGTCTTAGCCGATCAGAGGATGCGGGTGCGTAGATTCGTCCATGGAGTAGCGGGTTATTTGGACAAAGATTGCAGGACCGCCATGCTTCATTAGGATATGGACTTTCCTCGCCCTCAGTTTCAGCAGAGGTCACTAGCTCCAGCACCATCATCAGCTAGTGTTCCATCCAGACGTAAGGGTGATCAGAAGAGCAGGGTTTCGGGATCGAGGGATTAGAGGGGCACACAGGTAGAGCAGACCTCCCCAGCCAGTGAAAAGTGCAGCAAGAGTCCTGCCGGGGAGTGTTTGCTCTGCTAATCTATTTGCTACGGGTGTGGTAGGTCCGGACACATGTGCCAAGCGTGTCCATTTGCTAGATAGGATGGCGATATAGGTCGTGCGCAAACCAGCAGGACAACAATAGCTCCAGCATATTCAGCTCCACAGGGACAATCTTCTGGTGGGGGTGGCGGATAACGCCAAAACAGATTCTATGCCCTCGCCTCGCGCTAGGAGTAGGAGGTCTCCACGGATGTGGTCATAGTTATGTTACACGTTTTTCATATTGATGTTTTTCTTTGCTAGATCCAAGGGCTACTTTGTCTTTTGTGACTCCTTATATTACTAGTAGCTTTGGAGTTAGTTCTGAGACTCTGTCAGAACCAGTTTCAGTTTCTACTCCAGTTGGTGATTCGGTTGTAGCTAGGCGGGTGTATAGAGGATGCCCGGTCACTGTATTGCATAAAGTCACCTCCGTAGACCTTGTAGAGTAATCCATGACTGACTTTGATATTATTCTTGTTACACCCCAGAAAAGTTAACGAATGGTAGGCGTACGCGTGAATTTGAAATAAATAAAGAGAGTATGCGCGTGGAAAGAAGCCTCGGAAGTTGGCTCGAGCGAGGCCAGGCTGCACAGGGCCAGCGCGATGCGCCAACCGACAGGGCACCAGCTAGCGCGGCGCACTAGGTCACTGGCGCTTTGAGAGGCGTTAGGCGCTAGGCCACTGGCGCCTTGAGCGGTGTGAGGCGCAGGGCACCTTGGTGGTTTAAGAGGCGCGAGGCACCCCCCTGGCCACCGCCCAAAGTATATATATAGCTCCTTAGTTTAATCACAATTCATTTGCAAATTTCCTCTTGGCAAGAACTAAAGGAGAACACAATTTTCTATCAACTTTCATCCGTTTACGCTACGAAACGCCGCCCGAATTCAAACTAACTTTGGGTATTGAAGTTTAAGGCTGCAGGGAGCATTTCTATGGAGTTATTTTCAGAAAATTCACCCGGCAAATCGTAACCCCGCCAAGCCAAAGTCATTGGAATTTCTCCAAACTAATTTCTATACGGTCACAGGCTTCAAGTAAGCATTTCTTCCATTTGGACTTTCGAGGAATTATGAGTTTTCGACCGTGTTTCGTTAAGTTGAAATATAGTTAATCTTTGTATATAAAGTTATCATTTTTATCGAATTTAGTACTGAAACTAGTAATATTCCCCCAATAATAAGATTGCAGTTGAAAAGAGCAGTTAAATACAACTAAAACTCACCAGTTAATCGGTAATTGGCGAACGAGGTATGTTAAGGCAGTTTCCTTGGGCAAGTTAATTTCTTTAGCATGATTACTTAGTTTGAATCCCAGTAAGAATACCAAAAGAATGTCTATTATGATTAGTTCTTGTTATTAGCGGAAATTTGTATTCTATGTTAGTTTGGGATGGGTTATGCCTGTATAGCCTTCATGACCGACCCTAGGGTTATTAGTTATGTCGACGCCCGCTAGGGACGAGATGACGTCGCCCTACGAAGCGGTATGTCATCCGCAAGGGACGAAGATGGGGTCCCAGGTCCTCATATGCCGTGGTTGGTTTTATACACCCCCATCGATCCTGGTGCCCGGTGAGTCCACTAAACTCAGACACAACTACAGTCAGGGGCCGAGCGGCCTCAGTTGAACACCCATGGGACCGGTAGGACGGCTATAGCTATTAATTGACTAGTGCGCCCTTAATAGGGGTATATAGAATGAAGTGTACTCACCAGGGCTTATGGGGTCCCTAGGTGGGTTTTTCTGTGCTGGTTGTACCTTCCGGCTTTTGGGGTCCAAGTAAGGTTTTTGTTTGCTTTAGTTATTTATAAACTAGATGGTAAGGAGTTCTATTACTCAGGTATGATATATATCCCTTCATTCAAGTTATTCTCAGTTCTATCTCTTTATTTCAGTCATTTACAATTATCACCTTACATATTCAGTACATATTGTACTGACGCCTTTTTTGGGGCGCTGTATTAGTTGCCTGCAGGTACTGATAGACAAGGAGTAGGTCCCTCTTAGCCTCCATCCAGGATTAGCATAAGAGTGGGTTCCTTTCTTCTGAAGCTTATAGACAAAAGGTTTACTCCTTTTTGATTGTATAGTTTATGGGTAGGTTGGGGCCCTATCCCGACCTTCTTATTACTCCTAGAGGCTTTTAGATTGTTTCCATTTCCCTGTGGTTAGCTGTTATTGGTCATGTGGGGCCCATATGTGTTTTAGTTTACGTGTTGGCCGTGTGGGGCCTTGTTTAGCTGGCAGATTAGCGGCCTTGTCGGCCATAGTTCAGCTTAGCACAGGTTTTACTTTACAGTCATAACTAGACATCATGGTGGTCTTGTCATCCCGCATAGGATCCCCTGTTATTGCCTATTTTTAGTTAGTTGTTTTTCTTTACAGGTGGCTATAAGGCCTTCTCGGCCAGAGGTTGTATTTACAACCTAGATATAGCCTATTATTTTCTTGATTTGGGGAGTAGGCCCGTACCAGGAGTGTGCCGGCCTAGTTGAGTCAGTTCAAATCCTAGTAGGGCACCAGGTGCAGGTCATGCCTCCCAAGGTGGGGCGTGACAAACTTGGTATTAGAGCAGGTCGTATCAAAGGGAATCTATAAGCCGTGCTAAATAGAGTCTTGTCTATAGATGTGTTGTGCACCCAATTCTATAGGCAGGAGGCTGTGAGGCATGATAGGATGTTTACTCTTTCTTCTTATCCAGTCGTGATATAGAGCTGTACAGTACAGGGTTTAGTCCCTAAGTTTACCATATGCTTTTATCTATGGAGAAATGGAAGACTCACGACACACCACGACTGGTAGGAGATTGGATGTTGCAACAGGGGAAGGCACTAGTAGGGTGCCTCAGTCAGAGTTAGCCCGATCTGAGGGCGACAGGGAGACTTAATCTCGGTCTCCCCAGCACTCTCCACCATGTCAGGAGTCGCTCAGAGCAGCAAATGTGACGACACCACCTCAAGTAGTCTCTATACCAGTTCCATCAGATCAGGAGGTTAGGAGTGATGTTGTTACGCTAGCTCAGATGATGGCTGCACAACATCATCCAGTGGCACCGGTGGTCGCAGAGTCCTCAGGAGGACCTGGTAGTTCAAGGGTCTGGGAGTTTATTGCACTGAGTCCCCCGTAGTTCACAGGGACGGATCGAGCGGAGGACCCTCATGTTTTCTTGGATCAGATGCGGCAGATTTTCAGGGTGATGCATACCACACCTGTACAGTCGGTTGAGATAGCGTCATTGCGGCTACGGGACATCGCAGTATTGTGGTACGAGAGTTGGGAGAGGTCTTGAGGGAGAGGTGCTTCCCCTCCGTCTTGGCCCATCTTCTCAGAGGCTTTCTTGGATCACTACCTAAAAGGGGAGATTCGACAGGCTCAGGTTCATCAGTTTCTACATTTAGAGCAGGGGTCGATGAGTGTCGGGTAATACACTATGAGGTTCGACTCCTTGGCCCAATATGCACCTGTTTTTGTAGATACCATGTCATCTAGGGTACACCGATTTATTATGGGGTTAAATCCAGAATATGTGGAGACTTGTTTTACGGCCACTCTGCGAGAGGACATGGATATTGCCCGCGTTCAGGCTTTTGCTCAGAATATCGAAGGGATCATACAACGGCAATGGGATATAAGAAGGGAAAATCAGGAGCAGCATCATCGGGACAGACCTAGTGACATGCAGGAAGAATTTTAGGGCGGACCCAGGCCACAATTATCAGGAAGACATCCTAGACCCCCTCCTCCACAACCAGGGGAGTAAGTATGGTCACCGGGGGGCGTCAGGGCCCGGCGAGAGCTCACTATCAACAGGTTCACAATAGTAGAGAGGAGAGGAGTAGAGCAGATTTACTGTACCACTTTGCCCTATCTATAGCCGAAGTCACTCTGGGGCATGCAGGTATGGTTCAATAGCATGTTATACCTGTGCACAGGAGGGTCATGAGATGAAAGATTGTCAACCAGAGGTTAGAGTGATCGGGACCGACCTGACAAATCTTTAGTAGGGTCAGGCGCCCCAGCATCTCCAGTAGGGAGTAGGCCCTTAGCTCCAGCCGACAGAGGCCGAGGCAGGTCAGGGGCCTCTAGTTCAGGTGTCGGTCCGGATCACACTAATGCCTTACCAGGACAATAGGAGTCAGAGTCCTCGCCGGATGTGGTGATAGGTGTGCTGGACATTTTCTCTCGTTCTGTTTATGTATTGATAGATCTAGGATTCACCTTGTCTTATGTTACACCATTAGTAGTCTGGAAATTCGGTATTACGCCAGAATCGCTTCAGCAACCTTTTTCAGTGTCTACACCCGTCGATGACTTTATCATAGCCAAGAGGGTCTATCGAGGATGCACAGTAGAGGTCGTTGGTCGTCAGACATTAGCAGATTTGATAGAATTAGAGATGATTGACTTTGATGCAATTATGGGTATAGATTGGCTAGCACCATGTTATGTCAATGTAGAATGTTGGNTGTAGAATGTTGGACCAAGACTGTCCGACTCCACTTCCCAGAGGAGGTTGTACGGGAGTGGAAAGTAGTGCAACCACGCCAAAAGGTAGGTTTATTTCCTATCTTCGGGCGAGAAAATTGATCGCGAAAGGATGCATTTATCACATTATCAGGGTTCAGGATTTCAAAGAAGAATCTTCGCCTCTTCAGTCCATTCCATTAGTCAGTGAATTTCTGGATGTAATTCCAGATGAACTTCCTGGTATTCCCCCAGAATGGGAGATTAATTGTGCAATATATTTATTACCAGGTACTCAGCCTATATCTATTCCTCTGTATCAAATGGCTCCTGTTGAGCTCAGGGAATTGAAGGAATAGTTGAAAGATATGTTAGATAAAGGGTTCATCAGGGTGAGTACTTCACCATGGGGAGCAGCAGTTTTGTTTTTGAGAAAGAAGGATGGTTTCCTCCGTATGTGTATAGATTACCTGCAGCTGAATAAAGTCACTATTAAGAATAAGTACCCGCTTCCCCAAATAGATGACTTGTTTGACCAGTTACAGGGGCAACGTGCTTTTCAAAAATCGACTTAAGATCTGGGTATCATCAGGTTCGGGTTCAAGAGGAAGATATTCCAAAAACCTCTTTTAGGACAAGGTATGGCCACTTTGAATTTTTAGTCATGTCCTTTGGGCTGGCGAATGCTCCAGCAGTATTCATGGACTTGATGAACAGCATCTTCAGGCTGTATCTGGACTTGTTTGTAATAGTATTTATTGATGATATTATGGTATTTTCCCATTTCAAGGTAAATCACCGAGATCATCTACGAACAGTGCCCCAAACTCTTAGGAATCGCCAGTTGTATGCGAAGTTTTCTAAATGTGAGTTTTGGCTGAATTTAGTTGCCCTTTTGGGCCACATTTTGTCAGATGCTGGTATACAAGTACATTTGCAGAAGATTGAAGCAGTAAAAACATGGCCTAGACCTACCACTCTGACCGAGGTACGTAGTTTCCTGGAGTTAGCCGGGTATTACAGAAGGTTCGTGTAAGGATTTTCTACCTTGGCAGCACCTCTGACCAAGTTAACTCATAAAGAAGCTAAATTTCACTAAACTAAAGCATGTGAACAGAGCTTCCAACAGTTGAAAAGCAGACTGACCTCAGCACCAGTATTAGCCTTGCTAAAAGGATCAGAGGGTTATACAGTGTACTGTGATGCTTCAGGCGTCGAGTTAGGCTTTGTTCTGATGCAACATGGTAAAGTAATTGCTTACGCTTCCAGACAGCTGAGGAAGTATGAGAATAACTACCCCACCCACGATTTGGAGTTGGCCGCGGTAATTCATGCCTTGAAAATATGGAGGCTCTATTTGTACGGCGTTCATATAGATATTTTTACTGATCATAAGAGCCTCTAGTACATTTTCACACAGAAGTAGTTGAATCTGCGGCAACGTCGCTGGTTAGAGCTGTTGAAGGACTATGATGTGAATATTTTATATCACCCAGGAAGAGCAAATGTCGTAGCAGATTCCCTCAGTCGCAAATCCATGGAAATTCCAGCATATTTGAAGCCCAAGTAGAGGGAACTGGCTCTAGAATTGCATTATTAGCCAGATTTTGGCCGCCTGTATAGTAGATTCAGGAGACAACGGAGCAGTAATTCAGAATACGGCAGTATCATCATTAGTTGTGGAAGTGAAAGAACGGTAGTATGAGGACCCTAATCTGGTTCAGCTCAGAGATAAGGCGCAACAAGGGAAGGTAGCGGATTTCAAGGTAACTGGAGATGAATTTTTGAGATATAGGGGTAGCCTCTGTGTTCCAGACGCGGTAGGACTTCGCCAGCAAATTATGGGCGAGGTGCATTATTCTCGTTACTCTCTTCATCCAGGTTCAACAAAGATGTATCATGATCTAAAAGAGAATTACTGGTGGCCGAGGATGAAAATGGAGATATCAGAATTTGTAGCTCAATGTCCTTATTGTCAGCAGGTGAAAGCAGAACATCAGAAACTCGACGGATTGACACAGGAAATAGTGGTACCCATGTGGAAATGGGAGGTAGTAAACATGGATTTTGTGACAGGATTACCCCGTACCAGACACAAATTTGATTCTATCTGGGTGATTGTTGACAGGTTGACGAAATCAGTTTACTTTGGGCCAGCCAGGGCCACCTTCTCAGTTGAGGATTATGTCGAGCTTTATATCAGGGAGGTAGTCAGATTACATGGTGTTCCAATACCTATTATTTCTGACAGAGGAGCACAATTCACAGCTAGGTTCTAGAAGTCTTTCCAGAGAGGATCGGGAATCGAAGTTAACCTGAGTACAGCCTTCCATCCTCAAATAGACGGGCAGGTAGAATGCACAATTCTGACGCTCGAGGATATGTTACGGGGGTGTCTGCTGGATTTTAGGGACAGTTGGGATGAACACTTACCACTTATTGAGTTTTCCTACAATAACAGTTATCACTCGACAATCCAGATGACACCTTATAAAGCCTTATATGGGCGGAAATGCAGATCTCTAGTTGGTTGGTTCAAAGTTGTAGAATTAGAGTTAATTGGACCTGACATGATCCATCAATCAAAGGAGAAAGTGAAGCTTATTTGAGAACTCCTATTGACAGCTCAAAGCTACCAGAAATCTTACGCAGATGTACGACGTACGAACTTGGAGTTCAATGTAAATGACTGGGTGTTTCTGAAATTCTCGCCAATGAAGGGAGTAATGAAGTTTGGAAAAAGGGGTAAGCTTAGTCAAAGGTTTATTGGGCCGTACCAAATACTCCGGAGAATAGGCCAGGTGGCATACGAGCTAGACTTGCCTTCAGAGTTGGAATCTGTCCACCCGGTCTTTCATGTGTCGATGCTATGAAAGTGCATAGCGGATCCGTTCGGAGTTGTGCCAGTTGAGGATGTCCAAGCCACTAAGGAGTTAGCCTAAGAAGAGGTTCTAATAGCTATATTGGATCGACAGGTCCATAAGTTGAGGACTAAGGTTGTTGCCTCTGTTAAATTACTATGGAGAAACAAGAACAGAGATGAAATGACTTGGGAAGCTGAGGACGACATGAAATCCAGATATCCTCATATGTTCCAGGCTTAGTCCAGATCATGTAGTTAAGGGAAGTTATTGATTCAGTTGTTTTTTAATGATTTGTGTTATATATACTGCTCAGTTAACTCTAGCCTTATTGCGAAATAGTTGGTATAGTGTTATGTGAAGTTCCTTTATTGGACTTTTCTGCATTTCAGGGTTTTCAGATAGTCCATATTACAGGGGAAACTCTGCCAAAATTTTTCCAGAATAGTATCCCTAAAAGAGATAAACCCCTGTAAACCAAGTTGACATTCGAGGACAAATCTTCCTAAGGGGGGGAGGAAGTTCCACCCCGTAAAATTTAACGAATGGTAGGCGTATGCGTGAATTTTAAATAAATAAAGAGAGTACGACGCGTTGAAAGAAGCCTCGAATGTTGGGTCGAGCGAGGAAAGGTCGCATAGGGCAAGCGCGACGTGCTAGTGGGCAAGGCACCAGCCAGCGCGTCGCGCCAGGCCACTGGCACTTTAAGAGGTGCGAGGCGCCAGGCCATTGGCGCCTTGAGAGGCAAGAGGCACCAGGAACCTTGGCGCTTTGAGAGGAGCGGGGCGCCTCCCTCACCAATGCCCAAAGTATATATATAACACCTTAGTTTAATTGCAATTCATTTTCAAATTTCCTCTCAGCCAGAACTAAAGGAGAACACAATTTTCTATCAACTTTCATCCATTTACGCTATGAAACGCCGCCCGAATTCAAATTAACTTTGGGTATTGAAGTTTAAGGCTGCAGGGAGCATTTCTACGGAGTTATTTTCACAAAATTTGCCCAACAAATCGTAACCCCACCTAGCCAAAGTTGTTGGAATTGCTCCAAACTAATTTCTATACGGTCACAGGCTTCAATTAAGCATTTCTCTCTTCTGGACTTTCAAAAAATTACAAGTTTTCAACCATGTTCCATTAAGTTGAAATATAGTTAACCATTATATATAAAGTTAACATTTTTATCGAATTTAGTACTGAAAATAGTCATATTCCCCCAGTAATACGATTGCAGTTGAAAAGAGCAGTTGAATACGGAGTGAAACTCACCAGTTAATCGATAAACGGTGAACGAGGTATGTTAAGGAAGTTTCCTTCGGCAAGTTAGTTTCTTTAGCATGGTAACTCAGTTTTAATCCCAGTAACAATACCAGAAGCATGTCTATCGTGATTAGTTCTTGTTATTAAATGAATTTTGTATTCCATGTTAGTTTGAGACGGGTTATGCTTGTATAGCCTTCATGACTGACCCCAAGGTTATTAGCTGTGTCTACGCCCACTAGAGGCGAGATGGCATCGCTCTATGGAGCGGTAAGCCATCCGCAAGGGACGAAGATGGGATCCCAGGCCCTCATATGTCGTGATTGGCTTTATACACCCCCGTTGAGCCTAGTGCCCGGGGTGCAGATATCAGGAGTCAGCTTGACTCAAACACAGCTAAGGTTAGGGGTCGAGCGAGCTCAGTTGCAGACCCAGTGCTCCCTTAATAGGGGTATATAGAATGAAGTGTACTCACCAGGGCTTATGGGGGCCCTAGGTGGGTTATTCTGTGCGGGTTGTACCTTATGGCTTATGGGGGCACAGTAAGGTTTTTGTTTGCTGTAGTTATTTATAAACTAGATGATATGGAGTTCTATTACTCAAGTATGATCTCTATCCCTTCATTCCAGTTATTCTCAGTTCTATCTCTTTATTTCAGTCATTTACAATTATCACCTTACATATTAAGAACATATTGTACTGACGCCCTTTCTTGGGCGCTTTATTACTTGCCTATAGGTATGGATAGATGAGGAGCAGGTCCCTCTTACCCTCCATCCAGGATTAGCAGAAGAGTCGACTCCTTTTTTCCAGAGCTTATAGATAAAAGGTTTACTCCTTTTTTATTGTACAGTTTATGGGTAGGTCGGGGCCCTGTCCCGACCATCATATTACTCCTAAAGGCTTGCAGATTGTTTCTATTTCCTTGTGGTTAGCTGTTATTGGACATGCGGGGCCTATATGTGTTTTAGTTTACATATTGGTTGTGTGGGGCCTTGTTTAGCTAGCAGATTAGAGGCCTTGTTGGCCATAGTTTAGCTTAGCACAAGTTTTTCTTTACAGTCATAACTAGACATCATGGTGGTCTTGTCGGTCCGCATAGGATCCCCTGTTATTTCCTATTTTTGGGTAGTTGTTTTGTCGATCGGTGGTTGTATTTACAATCGAGATATAGCCCGTTGTTTTCTTGATTTAGGGAGTAGGCCCGCACCAGGAGTGCGCAGGCCTAGTTGAGTCAATTCAGATCCTAGTAGGGCACCAGGTGCTAGTCTTGCCTCTCAAGGTGGGTGTGACAATTCTTGGCATGTATGCATGTTTTTATTCTATAAATTGTAGAATCCGTGCAGTGGAATTCCGTTTTTCGGGTGAATCAGTATTGGAGTGGAAGGGTAGTTCGGCGGTACTTGTAGGTCGTTTCATTTCCTATCATAACGCTAGATAGATGATTTCTAAGGGTTGCATGTATCATCTAGTTAGGGTTAAGGATGTTCATTCCGAAACCCTAACTATTCAGTTAGTTCTGGTGGTGCGTGAGTATCCAAAGGTCTTTCCCGGTGATTTGCCAAGTATTCCCCCCGAGGGGGAGATTAACTTTGGTATTGACCTTCTACTCAACACGCAGCCTATATCTATCCCTCCTTATCGGATGTCTCTATTCGAGCTAAAGGAGTTGAGGATCCGTTGAAGGACCTGTTAGATAAGGGATTCATTAGACCGAGCAAGTCTCCATGGGGTGCACCAGTCTTATTTGTCTGAAAGAAGGATGGTTCACTTTGGATGTGCATTAACTATTGGCAATTGAATAAGGTCGCCATTAAGAATAGGTATCCTTTACCCAGGATCGAAGATTTGTTTGGCCAGCTTTAGGGTTCCAAGTGTTTCTCAAAGATGGACCTCATGTCTGGGTATCATTAGCTCAGAACTCGGGAGAGTGATATCCCGAAGATAGCCTTCAGAATGTGGTATGGTCATTATTTGTTTGTAGTTATATCTTTTGGACTAACAAATGCTCCTGCATATTTTATGAACTTGATGAACAGGGTGTTCAAGCTGTAATTGGACATGTTCGTGATTGTGTTCATTGATGATATCCTTATATACTCTCAGAGTGAGGAGGAGCATGCTGCTCATTTGAGAGTAGTTATTCAGACCTTCAAGGATCGCCAATTGTATGCCAAGTTCAACAAGTGCGAGTTTTGGTTGAACTCCGTAGCATTTTTGGGCCATGTGGTATCAAGAAATGGCGTAAAGGTAGATTCTCAGAAAATCAAGACGGTGAAGAATTCTCCTAGACTGGTGAATTTTTCGGATATTCGGAGTTTCTTGGGCCTAGCTGGTTATTACTTGAGATTTGTTGAAATTTTTCCATTCATTGCAGCACCCTTGACCAAATTGACTCAGAAAAAGGTAAAGTTCCAATGGTCGGAGGCTTGTGAGAAGAGCTTCCAAGAGTTGAAAACTCGACTCACTATCGTACCGGTGTTGACCCAGGTATTAATGGGTTCATCGTGTATTGTGACGCGTCAAGAATCGAACTCGGGTGTGTATTGATGCAGTGTGGGAAAGTGATAGCATATGCCCCGAGACAGTTGAAAGTTCGTGAGAAGAATTACCCGACCCACGATCTCGAATTGGTCGCGGTGGTGTTTGCATTAAAGATATGGCGACATTACTTGTATGGGGTCCTTGTGGATGTGTTTATGTACCACAAGATCTCACAATATGTGTTCACACAGAAAGACCTCAATATATAGAAAAAGAGGTGATTAGAGCTACTCAAAGACTTATATGAGTGTTCTTTACCATTCGAGTAAGGCTAATGTGGTGGCAGATGCACTTAGTAGGCTCTCTATGGAGAGTGTGTCCCATGTGGATGAAGGCAAGAAAGAGCTGGTGATAGATGTGCCTAATCTCGCAAGGTTGGGAGTTAGGTTGATTAACTCGACCTATGGCGGCATTGTTGTCCAGAATAGATCTGAATCATCCTTGGTAACTGATGTGAAAGATAGATAAGATGAGGACCCAATTTTAGTGAAATGAAAGGAAGTCATTCGAATTTAGAAGGTGGAGGTCTTCTCCCAATGGAGAGATGGTGTGCTTCGGTACCAAGGTCGCCTATGTGTTCCAGATATTGGTGATTTGAGGAGCCGGATATTGCATAAGGCCCATGGATCCACGTATTCTATCCATCCAGGTGCCACCAAGATATATCATGATTTGCAGGAAATATATTGGTGGAATTGCATGAAGAAAGATATTGCAGAATTTGTAGCTAAGTGCCCGAACTGTCAGCAAGTAAAGGTCGAGCATCAAAGGTCGGGAGGCGTACTTGAGGATATTAGTATTCCCACATGGAAGTGGGAAGAGGTTAATATGGATTTCATCACAAGCCTATCTCGTACTCGTCGACACTATGATTCTATTTGGGTTCTGGTAGACAGGTTGACCAAGGCTGCATATTTTTTACCGGTTAAAACTATAGATTCAGTAGAGGATTATGCCAAGCTATATATTCGAGAGTTGGTTAGATTGCATTGAGTTCCCTTTTCCATTGTTTCAGGCCGAGGTACTCAATTTACCTCTCAATTTTGGCGGTCTTTTCAAAAAGGGCTTGGGACTCAGGTTAAACTCAGCATAACATTCATCCTCAAACAGATGGTCAAGCGGAGCGGACAAACCAGACTCTCGAGGAAATGTTGAGAGCATGTGTGATGGACTTCAAAGGTAGTTGGGATGATCACTTTCCCCTGATCGAGTTTTCTTATAATAACAACTATCACTCCAGCATTCAGATGGCTCAGTTAGAGGCTCTTTATGCGCGGAGATGTAGATCTCCTATCGAATGGTTTGAGGTTGGTGAGGTAGCCATGATAGGACCAGACTCTGTTCATGAGGTTATGGTGAAGGTTCAGTTGATAAGGGACAGTTTGAAAACCATTCAGAGTCGTCAAAAGTCCTATGCTAATATGAGGAGGAGAGAGTTGGAGTTTGAGGTGGATGATTCGGTGTTTCTGAAGGTATCTCCCATAAAGGGAGTAATGTGGTTTAGGAAGAAAGTAAAGCTCAGTCCCCGCTATGTTGGTCCCCACCAGATTGTGAGAAGAGTTGGTAATGTGGAGTATGAGTTGGAGTTTCCCTCAGAGATGTCTTCTGTGCATCCTGTGTTTCATGTATCACTTTTGAAGAAATGTTTGGAAGATCCAGCTCTAGTAGTCCCGGTGGACAACGTTGGAATAAAAGATAGCTTTAGCTATGAGGAGGTTCCAGTGGAAATATAGATCGTCAGGTTCGGAGGCTAAGGAATAAGGAAGTATCTTCAGTTAAGCTATTGTGAAGGAATTAGCATGTTGAAGGAGCTACATGGGAAGCTGAAGTGCATATGACGGATAGATACCCACATTTATTCCCTATCGGCTCAGTTCCGACATGAGGTATCAGTTTTTCCCTATGACTCTATTTAGTTTCATTTTCAGATCATGTGTTCAAGTTTCTTTTATGTACATAGATGTGTATGTGAAGCATGAAATCAATTCAGCTACGTGGTATGAATTAGAGGTAGTCATTTCGTTAGTCTTCGGGTTAAATGATCAGTATTTGGGTGTAATGATTGCATTTCTTTATTTTTCTACTTGTTTCCAACATTTGAGGACAAATGTTCAAAAGAGGGACATATTGTAATATCCCAAAAGTACCTAAGATTAAACCTGGGATCAAAAATGAAAGTTGGCTGAAAACTAGAAAAAAACAATGCAGAGGATGATTGATGTAAGACTCGTGGTTGGAAACCACGAGTCATTGTGTGCAGTCCTGGTTATGGGAGACCTGATGGCAGTGGATACAATGGGTGAAGTAATGACTCATTTCTTGGGACAACGAGTCATTGTTTGTGATCGTGGATGAGTACTAGACTTAAGCATGGGGAATGTAACGAGTCTTTCAACGACTCATTGTGAGCTATGAAAATCTATTTTCACCAATCGTTGTCTAGGTGGTCAGATCTCTAGTGGACTTAATGGATGGGTACCACGACTCATTGTACGGAAAAATGAGTCATGGTTAGGATCATTGTGAGGAGAAGCTCAGGGTATTCAGGGGGACAAGCGACGATCGACCTAACGATCTGTTTGATCAAAGGACGAGTCGTCCTATAGAGCCGTGGTATATATGAATCTGGGATCAAGGCCCGAGTAGTGCATATGACGGGCCATACCACGATTCGTGGTAGCTTCCAACGACTCATTGGTATGCCCGTTGGATCGATCTGTACAGAATTTTTTGGGTATTTTATTAAGGGTATTTTCAACCTTTCTATGCTCTAGGGCTCTAAACTACACTATTTTATGTATTTTATTGGGCAGTCTAAGATACGTTAAGCCCCTCTTGCATAATCCATTCTCATGCATGCAAATTAAGAAGATTTTAGAGAGATCTAGCATAGTTTCATTCTCTTCTCCGTCAATTCTTCCTTGGGCATTCAAAGAACTCTAGAATCTGATCTTACCCAAGTATGTAGGGTTACGAATGGGTGTTTTCGTTCACAATCATGCCTATTCTCTATTAATTTATTAAAATCTATCAAAAAATCTCATGGGGTTTTGAATTCAATTTTTGTGAAAATCTAATGATTTACTAATGGACTATTATGATTTGTGATGTACATCATATTTCATGGATTTAGATCAGATTTTACAACTATTTTCGATTATAAATTTATTGATTTCGATTTCTACTCAATTAATCCAATTATGCATGTTTTATGATAAATCGATTTATGATCTACACTTCAATTGTTGATATTTACAAAACCAACATGATCTATGATTTGAAATATGAATTTATTCATATACCTCACATGATTTGATGATTTACAAGTTATAAGCATGATCTTCAAGTATGCATGGGCTTAATGATTTATGAATTATTGATGATGAAAAGAATGTTCTCAGGTTACCCATGTTTATAAGCATGTTTTTAAACAAATTGAGTATTGCAAAGCATGGTAAAGTATTGGGCAATGCCCACATGTTTAAGAATGATTTACGGTTTTTGAAATGGATCTTATGATTTATCGATTTATGATGTTGGCCGACTAAAGGGCCTTTGATTCTTGTCTAATCATGTTTTAATGGGGATCAATGAGTGATGAATGTTTATTTTAGCCATGAATCTAAATGAATGATGTTATTGATTTACATATGAGCCTAATATGTATATTTTTGGGAGTCGTGTTCAGCACCGAGCAACCCGATATTCAAAGGACTATGCTGGTGTCTCATAACCACGTGCCACCGTAGGTTTATTATGATACATTACAATGATAATGATCCCTTTTTTTGTGATATCACCTAATACACGCCCCTCTCCTTGCAAGCCATGGGCGACTCTACCCACTTGAGTTAGATAGTTGGGGCATCATGAAAGGCTCTACCATGATGGTGTCGGTTATGATGAGTCCTTCCATTATTCCACATGTTTTATGCGTTGTTATGTTTATGTTATTGGCTCAAGTGATTATTTGATAAAGTTTCTCTTATGATTATGATAATGAACAGTTTGTGAATGTTTTTAAAACCTTGAGCCTTATGCTATCTTACGATGTTTATGATACGAGCATGATGTCCTTCTCTTGTGATCATTTATGAGATTGTATGTAGATTTTATTGGAAAATGTACGCTTTACTTACCTTTCATACTTGGTACATTCCATGTACTGACCGCATACTTTCTATGTTGTATCGTTTCATGGTACAGGACTCGGCTCTCAGGATCATCCTCATCCATAGTCCATCCCAGAATTCTCTTTCAGCTTTGTTGGTGAGTCCTCATGTTTTGAGGGCCGATTGAGTAAGCATGTATGATGTTCTATGTTTCAGTATTTGGCCGGGTTAGTTGGGGGTGTTGTCCCATCAACCCATCTTACATGTTAGAGGCTTTCAGATAGTACATAGTACTTAGGTTATGTGTATGTCTGGTATTACCGAGTGATATGATATGGTTTGTTATGTCTATGTTTCCACCATACCTTATGTTCAGTCTTTCGCTTAAAGTGAATGAAGTTATATGTATGCTTATTCCATGGGTCGACTTGGGCCCTCTAGGGGTTCCTTGTTCCGTGTTACGATCCGAGTCTACGTTCGGATCGTGACATTATGAATTTTTAGTTATGTATTCTGGACTAATGAATTCTCCTGCAGCTTTTATAGACTTGATGAACAGGGTGTTCAAGCCATATTTGGACATGCTCATGATTGTGTTTATTGATGACATCTTTATATACTATCGGAGCGAGGAGGAGCATGCCACTCATTTGACAGTAGTGCTTCAGACTCTCAAGGATCGTCAATTGTATGCCAAATTCAGCAAATGCGAGTTCTGGTTGAACTCCATAGCATTTTTGGGCCATGTCGTATGAAGTGAGGGAATAATGGTGGATTCTCATAAAATTGAGGTAGTGAAGAATTGGCCGAGGCCAGTGAATCCTTCAGATATTCGGAGTTTCTTGGGTTTAGCCGGCTGCTATTGAAGATTTGTCGAGGGCTTCTCATCTATTGCAGCACCTTTGACCAAATTGACTCAGAAGAAGGTGAAGTTTCAATTGTCGGAGGCTTGTGAGAAAATCTTCCAAGAGTTGAAGGCTCGACTTACTTCAACACCGGTGTTAACTCTATCGAAGGGTACCGATGGGTTCGTGGTGTATTATGATGCTTCAAGGATCATACTTGGGTGTGTCTTGATGCAACACGAGAAAGTTATAGCATACGCATCTAGACAGTTCAAAGTTCATGAGAAGAATTACCCGACCCATGATCTTGAATTGGTAGCGGTGGTATTCTCCTTGAAGATATGGCGACATTATTTGTATGGGGTCCACATGGATGTATTTACGGACCATAAGAGCTTACAATATGTGTTCACGCAGAAAGATCTCAATCTTTGGCAAAGGAGGTGGTTGGAGCTACTAAAGGACTACGATATGAGCGTCCTTTACCATCCGGGTAAGGCTAATGTGGTAGTGGACGCACTTAGTAGGCTCTATGGAGAGTGTGTCTCATATGGACGAGGGAAAGAAGGAGCTGGTGAAAGATGTACATTGACTTGCAAGGTTGGGAGTTAGGTTGGTAGACTCGACTGATGGCGGTGTTGTTGTGCATAATGGATCAAAATCGTCCTTGGTGACTGATGTGAAATCTTGACATGATAAGGACTCGATTTTGGTAAAGTTGAAGGAATCCATTCAAAGTTAGAAGGTGGAGGTCTTCTCCAAAGGGGGAGATGGTGTGCTTCGGTATGAGGGTCGCCTATGCGTTCTGGATGTCGATGATTTGAGAAGTCGGATGATGCACTATCACGACCCGAATGGAGGCCTGGATCGTAGACACGGGACAAGGGACCCCGAGAGACCAAAGTAGACCCATGGTATAAGCATACATCTAACTCAATCAATAAACTAAAGAATCAACAATATAAACTCAGCGAAAGTCTAGCTCAGCATAACATCATAATAAGCATCAGAAGCTGAACACATACATAAGTTTGAAAAGCCTCTAATCTGGATGATTTGATGGGACAAGACTCCAACCAACTCAATAATACTGAAGTTGAAAATACATAAGGGAAACTGAAATACATAAGGAAAAGATAGATAGTCCGGTTCTCGGAAGATGAGGTCTCACTAATAAGAAGACGCTAACTCCGACGAACTGTCTAAGAGCGGGGCTGAACCTGAGAGCTGGGTCCTGTATCATGAGACGATACAACATAGAAAGTATGCTGTCAGTACGTGGAATTACCGAGTATTCAAGGTAAGTAAGCCGCTTAAGTAAAGTAAACCATTTAAAGAATTTCATATCATATCATAGGCTTTCAAATCTATGAGGAGGGCTTGCATGCATTCTTTATGAAATCATAATCTTTTCATAACATGACAATGTATAGCTTTATAACATCATAACTGACTCGAATGACTCAAAGCTGAAATGTGACATTTATAAGAAAAGCTGAACAATGTGTCAAACCTTGCTCTTAGAACATGCATGTCTAAAATAATAACCATGAGTAATCAATATGCAAATCTGAATCATATAGACAATGGGAGACTTATCACTTGACTGACATACCACGATAGAGCTTATGAGGTCCCGAAAATCACACTCAAGTGGGCAGATCCATCCAATTTCCAGGGCTAAGGACGCCACCATGATATCGATATCAAGCTCATGGGCCATTTGGGCCAGGGATAGCTCACAAGGGAGGTCCGAATAATATAATAGTATCAACCTATTTTGGCGCAGAGTTCTGGGGCACAGGGTGTTCGACCCTTAGCCCGCTCGGTGCTAGACTCTTCTCCCAAAATATGCAATTCTCTACATCATATATAACGAAACTCAACATCGTCTATTGATGAAGCTCAATAATGAAATCATGCGTAAAATCAACATCGTATGAAAATGAAGCTCAATAATAACATACATCTAAATTATGAATTCATGTATATGAGAAACTTTATTTCGAAACATACTACAATCTCAACGATAAGTGGGATCCTTTACTCCAAAACCATGTGGTAAGCTTACTTTAGAAATACTATATCATCATACTCGATATGAGGGCTTTGCCCAAAACTTTATCATGCTTGGATCTCTCAACTCATTTTGAAAATAATATCATAATCATGGGTAGCTTTAGAAACATGCTTTTCATCATCAAATCTCATCATCATCATACATTCATCATCATTCTCTTCTTT
>JACEIK010002556.1:153516-167868 GCA_018107945.1 Datura stramonium
ATATGCATGTTCTAAAGCAGGTTTGACTCAATGTTCAGTTTTACTTATAAATGTTAGAATTCATCTTTGAGTGAATCGATTCAGTTATGATAATATGAAGTTATGTCATGTTATGTTATGAAGAGATCATGATTTCAGAAAGAGTGCATGGAAGCCCTACTCTCATATTCTTAATGTTTATGTTTATACTATACATTGGTTTTAAATGATTTTATTTACTTAAGCGGTTTAACTTACCTTGCATACTCGGTATATTCCACGTACTAACCGCATACTTTATGTTGTAACGTTTCATGATATGGGACCCGACTCTCAAGTTCATCCCCGCTCGTGGTCAGCATATCCGAGTTAGCATTCATATTGTGGGTGAGTCCTCATCTCCCAAGGACTAGACTATTCAGATTTCTTATATGTATTTCAGATTCAGCTTTGTTGAGTTAGTTGGGGTCTTGTCCCATCAAGTCATCATGTTTAGAGGCTTTTCACACATATGTATGAACTTAACTTAAGATTATGTTTTCTGATGTTATGTTTAATTTAGACTTCCGCTATGAGTATGTTGTTGATTATTGGGTTTCTTGATTGAGTTAGATGTATGCTTATGTCATGGGTCGACTTGGGGTCTCTCAGGGCTCCTTGTCCCTTGTTAAGATTCGGGCCTCCGTTCGGGTCGCGACAACCTACCAGAGGTACCTGAAACTGAAGACAAGATAAGAACTATTTATCTATTACATCTTACACATTCTTGAACTGTTATACTGAAATTCCTTTAAATCTGATTTCTCAACTTACTTTAAATCTCATACTTATTGTTCTTAGTTTTCTAGAAGAATAACAAATAATGAATTCATGACCACACTGGGGGATGATCTTGGGCCTATTTATGCATCTAATTACCATGATTTTACGGATGTTTAGCTATGTTTTGAGAACAAAGTCATGTGTATTGGTTTGAATTTATGTTTTATTCTTTGAAATGAGCTAACATGCAT
Source organism: Datura stramonium (assembly GCA_018107945.1). Taxonomy (NCBI): domain Eukaryota; kingdom Viridiplantae; phylum Streptophyta; class Magnoliopsida; order Solanales; family Solanaceae; genus Datura; species Datura stramonium. The sequence goes on from JACEIK010002556.1 coordinate 154,509, forward strand.
AATTAGATGTTTGCAGGGTGAAATGTGCCAAGATTCTACCTAAATCGTCAGAAGTAGCAAGTGTATATGACCCCGGACTCAAAAGAACTCATTTTCATTGAAAAACAAAGGCTTATATTGTGGACCAAGGCAAAGCAATGAACCCCATGTCGCAACTGTCTCAAAACTTTAGAGAACTTGTAAACTAACCCAAGTCCACTATGAGCTCTACAAGAGGTCTGTGCCGCACCCCTATAGCTCCCTAAGGAGGTCAATGTCGCACCCCTATCACTCCACAAGGAGATCCATGTTGCACCCCTACCATCGCGCTATAAGGTACACATCGCACACCTATAAAATCCGGCCAAGGCTTTTCCAAGTCAGCTCCTAGTCAAAGAAGAAGAAATGCCGACTAACTCCACTACTATAAATACCCATTAGGACTTCTGTATTAGGGTTTCATGCATGGAGAGTTATAACATATCATTGAATATCATTGAGAGGAGAAAAACACTTAGTTCTTGTGATTCTACTTTGCTTATCAAGATTCATTTGGATAATTTCTTTTATTGTAAGTTGATCATAATGATTTTTTATGAAAATATTGTTATTGTTTATTCAATTACGAGTAGATAAACTATATACCTAGGGTTGTGTGAATAATTATAGAATAAAAAATGCAGATAAACATAATAGTGATTCTTGAATGGTGAATATAAACGTATTGTTATTCTGTTCATTTTAATTTGCTTTTAATGGTTGCAAACGTTATAACTGCCTGAATCTGTAACTTTCTTGACCAAATAATTTTAGGTGAGAAAAAGAGATTAACGATAGAGATTTGAGGACACCAACCCTTCGTCTAATGACTTGATCTCTAACTAGGATATTCAATCCAAGAATAATGACGAGGGCAAAAATATAAACACCTAAAGTTCGAGAAGATTTAGAGTGAAATTCATCTATGTAGGTCGAGAGACATTAGATGAACTTAATCATTAGTTTTGAATGAAAATCAATGGGATAGATCACTAATACAATAAAACTAATAAGTTATAAAATTATGGGAAAGATAGGCCTAGTTTATTCTCATCTATTAAATACACTCAACAAATTCTGAAATATCATAGTTTAAGCTCATTTTCAGCATCATATAATCAAGTATGTGATTCACCTACTTGATCCTTTAACCACCTCAAACGTCTAAGTAGGTGATGCACCTACTTGGCTTAAACTTGAGCTCCTTTTGGGCCTTAATTCAATTAGACTTTTTGGGCAGATTTGGTGTCACATTGTTAGGAAAACTTAAAGTTCATTTGGGTCACTACTAGGTCCATTAATACATGTAGGTATTGCACCCACTTGACCCTCTTAACTTGGTCCATGTCGCTTTAGTAGATGGTGCATCGACTTGCCGTTATAAGCTTAACTAAGTTGATGAGCACCAGGCTTCCATTACTCCATTTTTTCCAACTTTTAATCTCCTTACTTATTTAACTCATATGCACACTTGTATTACCAAAACTATAAGTCCAAATACCACCCTACCATCCCTAGTTTAAATACTTTTATCAATATTAGCTTAGTTGTACAAGACTTGAAAAATATGAGGCATTAAATCATCCCCCCACCCCGAGATCATTCGTACTCGAATGAAAGGTGTGGCTTAAAAAATCTAACTTCAGGATTTTCTAACAGTTTTGCTATAGTTTCCTTAAACAGAAGTATCCAAAATTTGTCAGCTAACCTAAAAAATGTATAGACAAGCCTCACAAGGAAACTCAACAAGTATAACATCCAAAATAAGTGTACGACAATTAAACTTTCCTTCTTACCTGTAATTAAATTGTCACGCCCTGGGTTAGGGCCTAGGAGAGATCGAGAGTTGAAGCCATTTTGGGATCGAGCGTATTGTTGAACCTGGCATGAATCTTTGAGCCAAAATATAAACATGAAGAAAATACTGAACACATAACTAAATACTGAAAGAGAGCATAAAATAGAGAAATTTTTCAAAATAAAAATATCTTTTTGTACACCAAGGACCCATTGGTCGAACAATGTTTAAAATAGATAACACATAAGCTAATCATCTATGAAGCCTTTATTAACTAAAGTATCAAAATTGCCCGGGACAAGGTCCCTGACCTGACCTCTATCAAAACTAAACTTCATAGAGACCTACATACCCTAAGAGAGAATGGGGCTCACCAAAAGCTGAAATGAGCTTTGTCTATGGGGAGACATGTCTTAGAGTATCTGTACTTGAGGCTGCATTATAAAACAATACAAAAGCCCTAGAAGGAGGGGCATTAGTATATAAAATTATATTGTATATAATATGGAAAATCAACTAAAATATAGAAACCTGCGGAGTAGAGAAATAAATTGTGCATGAAAGATAATCATAATGAATCCATGTAAATAAATCGGGAGGATTCTCAAAGAAAAACATGTAATCACCCTTTAAAATTTATAATCGTCTGAGGATCCTATCCAAAAATGTTTATATTCTTATACTGTCTGAAAATACTATGGAGCCTGTGGCATAACCGAAAAAGTACACCATTGAAACATGGAAACCAATCCCTATGGCTTGATCGGCAAAGCCACCACCCTATCTTACAGAATAGGGGGTCTAAACTGATTTGCTAGCATGATTTCCTGAATCATCCTCTTTGAAGGTATAAATATAAGGAGACACCCGACCTAATTGTATGCTCCACTTCTACATGGATAAATGTAGTTTCTGACACTTACCCTTGGTATACTCGTTCCATCTCGATCAGCCACTAAATTCATTTATGAAAGTACTAATACTGTAATTTAGCCCTTGGGCCCATAACCTGATTGAATAATATTCTGAAAGATTGGCCATATATAAAGGCTCTAGTTTTAAGAGCGTTCCTTTTCTGAAGGTCTGTACTTAACCGTTGGGCTTAAAACGTGTATATATACACATAGATAGGTGCATACTTTATAAAAAAGAAGTTTAATCAACTCATTAAAATCATGCTTAAAATCTCATATGCTCAATTAAAGTAATCATGGGCATGGCCTTGACCAAAATACGAATAATAATTCTTTCTCAAAATAGACATGGGTAGCCTTGGCTAAATATATAATGATTATCTCGATATTTCATAGAAACTCTTCACATTAACTCGTAAGAGCAAAATAGTCATTTTCAATATTTACTTGAGCATTTATGAAACTTCCTTAAGTTCATTCATGAGCTAGATTTAAATTGAATCATACTAAATGTCTAAGGTTTCAAAGATTTAGACATGGAATCATGAAAATAAGGCACAACACTTCAAAGCATCTAGTAGAACTTGTATGAGAGTAGAAATAAAGGAATGGTGGGAAGAACATAATGTCCCACATTTATAGGGTTTGTTTACATACTTAATTTTAGTAGAAGCAAGAAGAATCACTAAACCTTGAGAGAGTGTGCTTTCATACTTACATGGTCTATAGATGGGTTTTCTTGAAACCCTAGAAAGAGAGAAGATAAGAATTCACAAATCAAAGCTTCCATGCAACGAGAAATCATGAGAGAAGCCTAGAGGAACTTACCTTGGACTAGGAGGGCTTGAAGGGAATAGAGAGAGAGCTATTCTACAAGTTGAAGCTGAAGAAAATGAGTATTAAGTCAGGTGGGTCTATTTATAGACGGAGGGGAAAAATTACAACTTACAGTACTTGGGCCGCAGATATGGACTGTAGATTCAATCTGCGACCTGTAAATCAAATTGTAAGTTGATCTAGGGAATCTACACTTTTCTGAGGTTTGGTTTTATGGGGTGAAATACGAAATGTAAGTCCAAGGTGCGGTCTGTTGTAACATCCTAAGAGTCAGTAAGATCAGACTCTAGACTTGGAGTAGAAACTAGTAGAAAAATCTACCATTTCCCTTAGAGTGACTCATCATACATGCGTGGTATAAATTTATGAGACATTTTTGAAGTCGTGGTAAGCCTTAGAAGTTTCATCCCTCAGACCACGAGTCCACACCACGAGTCGTGGTAGGATGGTGCAACTCATGGTCAGGAGTCATTGTTTGTGCATGCAAAAAATAGTTCTGATGTAATGAGTCATAGGATGACTTATTTGACCCTATAATATAATGAGTCGGGCTGACAAACAGTAGGATGAAATTCAAAGAATGTGCAGCATGAACCCAGTGACCATAGGAGGATGTGATGATTCATAGTAAGAAATGCGTACCTCGGCCTTAGAACTATGTGCCACCATAGGATAAGGGGTCCTCACCAGCTGAGAGTGTCTCCCTTGCCCCTAACCTAAGGAGTCCTCACCAGTTGAAAGTGTTTTCCTTATGCTACTAGGCTCATGATTTATATCGTGCCTTCATGGTTCTTACCCATGGCAAGGTATGGATGACTGCCCGACTAGGGGTACAGATCAAGCTCTATGATGCTCACTTGAAGTATATCAGTTATGAGAATATCCAATTGTTCCTCATGTTTTATGTTGTTCACGTTAAGGATTCATGATATCATGTTTTGTAGTATTTTTGACCCATTGATCAGTTTATGAGCTTCTACATATGATTTCTAACATGTTATGCTTTATATTTTTACTTACAAAACCTTGGTCGTTATACTTCAACTTATGATGAATAACTCATGTTTATGACTATCATCATCATAATTTACAGCATCTTGTCCTTACTCTCATGTTTTTACTTATCCTACGTAATCAGTACATTCAAAGTACTTGTCATATACTTATGTGTTATATAATCTCATGATATAGGTTCAGGTGATTAGTCTAAGGCTAGCTGCTAGATTTGATCTTTCTCTAGATTCAGCACACTCTTGGTGAGTCCTCATCATCCGAGGATGTCAGTTTTGATTCATGTCTTTCATGTCTTTTCAGTTAAAGACTTAGCAGAGCTAGTTAGGGGCTTGCCCATTAGCTCATCCTATGTTTTAGAGGCTTTTCAGACTATATGTATAGATGCTCAGCGGTGTTGACTCGTTGTCTCCATTTATGCTTTATGATATCTCATACGTTCGCTTATGATTCTTTTTATGTTAGTTTTGCTTAGTGTATGCTTATGCTTATGTTATGCATGTACAATAAGTTATATTGGAGCCATTTATGGTTCTAGGTCCTGTGTTATGTCCAGGGTCTATGCTCGGTTCATGACAAACTTGGTATCTGAGCATCAGGTTTAGGTGTGTCCTAGGGTGTCTGAAAGCCACATTAAGTTGAGCCTTTTTCTTGGATGTGAAGTATGCTACACTTATGAGGAAGAGTCTACGAGACGTTTTAGGAAACTTCCCTTCTTTCATCTTCTATATCATGCGATGAAGTCCAACTCTCTCTATTCTTGCAATTCGTGCTATACGCATTTGCAGAAAATGCCTCCCTGAAGAGCCAACAGAAGGATAAATTGTACTGACAATGGTAATGGGCATCAACCAGCCCCACCAGCTCCAGCGAATCATTTAAATGAGCAAGTGACTCATGCTAAGTTTAGGGCTTCTTTTTAGATGTTGGTACAGGCTATGACAGCCTAGGTCAACTAGCAGGCTGTTGCACCTGTGAACAACAATGGGAGTGCTATAGCGGCTAGAGTGCGAGACTTCACCAGGATGAAGCCGCTAGAGTTTCATGGTTCTAAGATGGATGAGGATCCACATGACTTCATTGATGAGATCCAGAAGGTTACCTAGATTATAGGGGTTTTAGGAGTGAAGATTGCAGATTTGGCCTCCTATTCGCTAAAGCGGGTAGCCACATATGGATCAGAAAGTAAAAGAAAGCCTGTAGGGCGGGAGAAGTTCCTGTAGACTGGTATGAGTTTCTGATAGCTTTCTTGTACAGGTTCTTTCCTTGGGCGTTGTGGGACGCAAAGGCAGCATAGTTCATCAACTTGAAGCAGAACAACATGACAGTTTAGGCGTATGCCGTGAAGTTCACTCAGCTATCCAAGTATGTTCTGGAGATAGTTGCTGAGCCAAGAGCTTGCATGAGCATGTTTGTCAGGGTTTTAGATTCATCGGACAAGGTTTGCAGAACCGCTATGCTTATTTGAGACATGGATATCTCTCAACTTAAAATCTTTTCGCGACCCGAACATAGGCCCGAATTGAGACATGGGACAAGGAACACCGACGGACTCCAAGTCGACCCATGGAATGAACATATATCTAACTCAAACAAATAAAGATGAAGAAACAACATGATAAACTTAGCAGAAGTCTGAAATAGCATAACATCATAAATACGCATGAATTTGAAGCTGGTTACATCCTTTTGTCTGAAAAGCCTCTACGTCTGATGATTTGATGGTACAGGCCCCCAACTAACTCGCTAAAGCTGAAAACTGAAAGTACATAAAGAAAACTGATAAAGCATGGTCCTCAGAAGATGAGGACTGACCAACAGATGTAGGATGCTAACTATGAAAGGCTAGCTAGGGTCGAGGCTAAATCTGAGTACCGGAGCCTGTATCATGAAACAATACAACATAGAGTATGCGGTCAGTACATGAAATGTCCCGAGTATGCAAGGTAAGTAAAACAGTTATTTAAAATGCATAAAAGTGCGTAAGAGTAGGACAACATGCTCTTAACATGAATATCATAATGTAACATAAGGCTCAAGGTTTTCAAAGCATTCGTAAATTAACCATAAGCATAATCATAAGAGAAAACTTTATTTAACATGATTTGAGACAAAACCGTATGAGCATAACCATGCATAAATCATGAGGAACAACGAGAGATTCTTAAAAACAACATATCTGATATGAGCACACATGGAGTCCGACTTGTAAATCCCTAGTCGGGAGGGTGTCCATACCTTGCCAAGAGTAGAACCATGAAAGGCGTGATATCACACATGAAAGGCCCATTTGGGGCAAAAAGGGGACAATCTCAAGGGAGGTCCCATCATGTCCTACGGTGGCACGTAGTTTTGAGATTCGGGCAAAACTTGGGCCCTGAACCTACTCGGTATTAAATAGTACTCCCAAAATATATATAGTGCTCATAGGATAATATACATGAGATTCATGGGCTAGTTAAATCATGGTAATCATAAGCATGCTTGTAAATACGTGAACTAGCAATGAGGTTAAGGGCTGTGAGTCAGCCAAAATCATAAATCGTAAATCATGAGGTTCATGCATACTTGTAAATCATATATATGCTTAATAAATCATAAACTCATAATGGGAATTTGAATAGATCCATATCATAACTCATAAATCATGATGGGTTGAAGATCACCAAAATCAAGATAAAAAATCATAACTCAGTTTATCATAAAACTAGTATGATGAGGCATAGTTTAATAGAGATTTAAGTCAATGAATTTATAATTGAATTAGTTGTAAAATCTGATCATGATTCGTAAAATATGATCTGAAGTATGAGAGATACTAACCCATAGATAGATCATTAGAATCTCATAAGTAATTGGGATGAAACCACAAAAGATTTTCAAATAAAAGTTCATGAATTAGGAGAGATTGGGCATGGGTGTGAACGGATTAACCCATTCATAACCCTATATACCTGATTAAAGCTGATTTTTACACTTCCTTGATTGCCCAAGAGGAATTTGAGAAGAATTCGAAGGGCGTAGGCTTGATCTCCTCTCTAACTCTCTAACTTGCATGCATGGGTTTTGAATAGGTTAGAATAACTTAACCTATTTTAATAAACTATAAAAATAACTTAAAACGACATAGCATAGGACCCTAGGGCTTAGGAATGACGATAATACCCTTAATAAATTCGCAGCTAAAAACTGACTACCAGTCCCAACGAGGGACTGGACGAGTCGTTAACCCTGACAACGAGTTGTCACCTGTGTCGTGAAGTCTACAACCATTATTCCTCAAATGGGTCCCCACGAGGGACCCGACGAGTCGTAATGGGTGACCACGACTCGTGGTTTTCACTTCCCAAGGTATCAAGTCTTGAACCCCTTACTGACCATGACTTACCTTACGAATCGTGGCACCTGACCACGACTCGTGGTGTCCAGTCATGGGAACACTGCCACCCAAACTTCATCCTTCAATAACCATCTACCACGACTGAACTAACGAGTTGTGGGAACTGACCACGACTAGTGGTCATGTCCGTGGGATCCCAAATAATGATTTTTCCACTTAAGTCAAATTCCTCACCATGAGTCACTCAACGACTCATTGTCAATCCTGACGGGTCACCGAATGACCCATTTTGTGACATGGTGCAGGAATCTTGTTTTTCTTCGTTTCAACCCCCGGGTCTGATCTTTTGTCTTTTGTGGTATTACAATATCTCCTCCTTGGGAACATTCATCCTTGAATGTTGGAAAACATATAGAAAAGCAGAGAAGTGAAATCATCATATTCAAATATTGATCATTTAAGCTAAAACTGACAGAATGACTACCTCCGATCTGAACTACATAGCTTAACTAAATTCCCAAACCATACATACATACTTGACAATAAAGAAACTTGCGCACATGAACTGAACATGAAAACTAATTAGAGTACTATGGCAAAAACTGATACCTCAAACTAAAAATGAGCCGAAAGGGAATATGTGTGGGTATCTAGCCATCATATCTGTTTCGGCTTCCCACGTAGCTCCTTCTACATGGTGTTCTCTCCATAATACCTTGATTGAAGCTACTTCCTTATTCCTTAGACTTCAAAACAGACGATCTAGTATTTCCACTGGAACCTCTTCATAACTAAGGTTTTCCTTTACACTAACACTGTCCATCGGGACAACTAGAGTTGGATCACCCAAACAGTTCTTCAAGAGATATACATGAAAAACAAGATGCACGAAAGCTAATTCTAAGAACAACTCCAAATCATATGCCACCTTGCCAACCTAGTTCACAATCTGGTAGAGGCCAACATAACGAGGGCTGAGTTTTCCTTTCTTTTCAAACCGCATCACTCCCTTCATGGGAGACACCTCAAAAACACCAAATCATCTACTTTGAACTCTAGTTCTCTCCTTCTAACATTGGCAAAGGAATTTTGGCGACTTTGAGCTGTTTTCAACCTGTCCCTTATGAGTTGAACTTTCTCCATGGCCTCATGGACTAAATCTAGTCCAATCATTGTAGCTTCACCAACTTCGGACCATCCAATAGGTGATCTATATCATAGAGAGCCTCGAACAAAACAATCTGAATACTGGAATGGTAACTGTTATTGTACGCAAACTCAATAAGAGGAAAATGATCATCCCAACTACCCTTAAACGCAATCACACATTCTCTTAACATTTCCTCTAGAGTCTAAATTGTCCGCTCCGCCTGACCATCCGTTTTTGGGTGAAATGTTGTAATGAGCTTAATCTGATTACCCAGTCCTTTTTGAGACGACCTCCAAAACTAAGAGGTAAATTGGGTACCTCTATCTGATATGATGGACAAGCGCACTCCATGCAAATGAACTAGCTCTCGTATGTATAGTTTGGCATAATCCTCCGCCGAATCTGTGGTTTTGACAGGTAAAAAATGAGCGGCCTTGGTCAACCTGTCCACAACAACCCAAATAGATTCATATTGCCGGCGAGTGCGAGGCAACCTATTATGAAGTCCATATTGATTTCCTCCCACTTCTAAGTAGGAAGTCTAATATCATGGAGCATGCCTCTGGGTCTTTGGTGCTCGACCTTCACTTGCTGATAGTTTAGACACCTAGCCACAAATTCTGCGATGTCTCTCTTCATGCCATTCCACCAATAGACTTCCTGTAGGTCACGGTACATCTTGGTGACCCCTGGATGTATAGAACACCTAGATCCGTGAGCCTCATGCAATATCCAATATATTATATCATCAACATCCGGAACACATAAGAGACCCTAGTATCGAAGCACACCATCTCCCTCTTTGGAGAAGACCTCTGCCTTCTGATTCTGAATGGCCTCCTTTAATTTTACCAAATTGGGGTCCTCATCTTTTCTAGCTTTTATATCAGTCACCAAGGACGATTCTGATATGTTCTGAACTATAACACTGCCATCGATAGAATCAACCAAACAAACTCCCAACCTTGCAAGTCGATGCACGTCTTTCACCAGCTCTTTCTTTCCCACATATACATGGGACACACTTTCCATGGAGAGTCTACTAAGTGCATCTACTACTATATTATCCTTTCTCGGGTGGTAGAGGACACTCATGTCATAATCCTTAAGTAGCTCCAACAACCTCCTTTGCCGAAGATTGAGATCCTTTTGGGTAAACACATATTGTAAATTCTTATGGTCCATAAACACATCCACGTGGACCCCGTATAAGTAGTGCCTCCATATTTTCAAGGAAAATACCACATCGGCCAATTCAAGATCATGAGTCGGGTAGTTCCTTTCATGCACCTTCAGCTGTCTAGAAGAATAAGCTATAACTTTCCTGTGCTGCATCAACATACACCCAAGTCCGATCCTTGAAGCGTAACAATAAACCACGAACCCTTCGGTACCCTCAGTTAGGGTCAACACTGGCGTTGAGGTGAGTCGAGCCTTCGGCTCTTGGAAGCTTTTCTTGCAAGCCTCACACCATTGGAACTTTACCTTCTTCAGGGTCAGTTTAGTCAATGGTGCCGCCATAGATGAAAACCCCTCAACAAAGCTCCGATAGTTGCTCGCTAAGCCTAAGAAACTTTTGATTTATGAAGGATTCATCGGTTTGGGCCAATTCTTCACCACCTCTATCTTCTATGAGTCTACCTACACACCCTCACTAGACACCACATGACCCAACAACGCCACAGAATTCAATCAAAACTCACACTTGCTGAATTTTGCATACAATTGACGATCCTTCAAGGTCTGCAACACCACCCTCAAATGAGCGACATGCTCCACCTCGCTTCGAGAGTATATAAGGATTTCATCTATAAACACAACCACGAACATGTCTAGATATGGCTTGAACACCCTGTTCATCAGGTCCATAAAAGTTGCAGGGGCATTCGTTAGTCCCAACGACATAACTACAAACTCATAGTGACCATACCGAGTTCTGAAGGTTTTTTTCGGAATGTCACTCTCCCGCACTCGGAGCTGATGGTATCCGAAACGGAGGTCTATCTTCAAAAAGCACCTGGCACCCTAAAGGTTGTCAAATAAACAATCGATCCTGGGTAGGGGATACTTATTCTTGATGGTGACTTTGTTCAATTGCTCATAGTCAATGCACATCCGAAGGGAACCATCTTCTTACGGATAAATAGAACTGGTGCACCCTATGGAGACTTGTTAGGTCTGATGAAACCCTTGTCTAGTAGGTCGTTCAACTGATCTTTCAACTCCTTTATCTCAGCTAGAGCCATTCTGTAAGAAGGAATAGATATAGGCTGCATGTTGGGTAGGAGGTCAATGCCAAAGTTGATTTTCCTCTCGGGAGGAACACCTGGTAGATCATCTGGGAACACTTCTGGATACTCACATACCACCGAACTGACTGGATAGTCTAGGTCTTGGACGTAGCATCCTTAATGCTAACTAAATGGTACACACAACCTTTAGAAATCATCTTTCTGGCTTAAGATAGGAAATAAAATGACCTACCGTCATAGTTGAACTACCCTTCCACTCTAATACTGGCTCACTCAGAAATCTGAACTCTACCGCATGGTTTCTACAATTAACGGAGGCATAACATGCAAATAGCCAATCCATGCCGAGGATAACATCAAAATCAGTCATGGCTAGCTCTACTAAATCTGCTGAGGTGACTTTTTGAAGGACTGTGACCGGGCAACCTCTATACACCCGTCTAGCTATATTTGAGTCGCCCACTAGAGTAGAGACTTAGATGGGTTCTAACAAGATCTTGGGACTGACTCTGAAACTACTAGCCATGTAAGGTTTCAAAAAAGACAAGGTAGCCTAGATCAAACAAAGCATAAACATCAAGGTGAAAAACTCACAACATACCAGTAACCACATCGATGGAAGTCTCTTGCTCCTGTCGAGTTACAAGGGCATAGAACCTGTTTTAGCGCTGACCGCCAGCTGAACTAGTCGAAGCACCCTACTGGGAGGGATGTTTTCACGACCCAAACATACACCTGGATCATAGACACGGGACAAGGAGCCTTAAGAGGCCCCAAGTCAACCCATGGGATGAGCATACATCTAATTCAATCATATGAGTAGAAAACTTAACATAAAGAATGTAATCATAACATAGCATAAGGGAAAAGTAGTACTAGACTTATACAATATAGCGAAATACAACTTGTAGTCTGATAAGCCTCTAAACATGAAGAACGGATTGATGGGACAACTTCCCAACTAATATAACATCTAGACACTAAAAGAAATAACATCGAGTGTGAACATATAGACCTCGGAACATGACGACTCACCAAGTGCGCTAAGAGCAAGGCTGAAACTAGCTACGAGTGAGGATGAGCCTGAGAATTGGGACCTGTATCATGAAAAGATACAACATAGAAAGTATGTGGTCAGTACGTGGAATGTACTGGGTATGCACGGTAAGTAAAACGGACATTTAAAAATATATATAACATTAATAAAAGATCATAAGAGTAGGACATCATGCTCGTATCATAAATTGTTATAACATATCACACGACTCAAGGTTTTCAAACCACTCGTAACATATACATAGTCATAATCATAATAGAAGAGCTTTGCTTAACATAACTTGAGCTAACATACATAATCATAACATGCATAAATCATTAGGAACAGTGGGAGATTCTCTTAACCGACATACCCCATATGAGCATACATGAAGCCCGACTTATTGTCCTAGTCGGGAGGGTGTTGGTACCTTGACAAGGGTAGGAACCATGAAGGGCATGATCACACATGAAGAGGGCCATTTGGGCCAGGAAAAACATGAAAGGGGTCCCAACATACCTACGGTGGCACGTAGTTCATGAGATCCGAAACTTAACGTGAGCCCCGAACCTACTCGGTGTTCGATACTACTCCCAAAACATATATATAGTGCTCATAGTAGATCATGCATGAGTTAATGGCTAGTTAAATCATGATAATTGTAAACATGATTGAACATACATGAACTAGCCATGACTTGAGGCCCGTGAGTCGGCCAAAAATATAATTCATGAGTTATAAAATTCATACATACTTGTAGATCATGCTTATAGCTTAAAATCCATAAGATCATAATAAATAACATACTAAATTCATAATTTAAATCATAAATTATGTTGGGCTTATCAAAACATCAACAGATCAATGGATCATAAATCGATTCATCATGGGGCATGTATAATCAAGATTAATCATTTAGAAATTCAAAACCACCAATACTAATATCGATTTAAAACTCAAAAGATGATCAAAATAAGTAGATAATGATAAGATTTCAGAATCAC